>AFIY01000286.1:0-29601 GCA_000223825.2 Zymoseptoria passerinii SP63
TGGGGGAGATGGAGGGGCGGAATCCGGTGGGGAGGGTGAGGGGGAGGGTGGGGGAAGTGGTTTGGGTGTTGGGGGGGTGATGATTGAGAGGGAAGAGGGGAGGTTGGGGAGGATGAGGAGGATGAGGGCGAATTTTTGTTTTTTGGGGCGGAGTAGGAGATGAGGCTTTTGGCGAGGGAGGGTGATGAGATGAGATGGGTTGAGCAGCACGGTGCAAGACGAATGTAAAGGGACGGGGAAGGGAAAGGGGAATGGAAACGTGCGAGAATTCGCGCTCTATCGTGGTATCTCTCTCTCTCTCTCTCTCATCGCCATCTCATCTCTTCCTCGTATCATCTTCATCGCATCGCAAAGCAGAAAAACCGTCGTCCCATGTCGAAAGAAACCATCACACATGCACCTCCTCGGCCATCACAAAAAGTAATCCCTCACCGGATCGCCGCCTCCCTGCGCCTGCTGCATCGCCTGCTGCTCCACGCGCATCACCTCATTCTCCGGCGCGGCATCAAACACATTCCACTTCCTCTCCCCTCCCGGTCCCACCTCCAACACGCTCGCCAAATTCCCACATCGATAACAGTAATTCGGCGCGCTCCAGACCGTACTCAGCCGATCCTCAAACATGACCATGTATCCCTCATTACACAGTTGATGCGCGCGGAGGATGTGCGTCATGGCGTTCACGGCGAGGAATTTTTTCACCACCTGCGCGCCGAACGTGTAGCCCGCTCCGCGCGGGGAGAGGGAGAATTCGTCCCGTTCGGCGTCCGGATCGGACCACACGAGATCGGCCATGGGTCCCTCGTGGGGAATCTCTCGGAAGCGATCGATGATTTTGATCTGGTCGATGGAGTGGATGGAGGGGGATAAGCCGCCGTGCACGCAGAAGATTTTGTCGTCGATGACGCAGGAGAGGGAGAGGTAGTCGAAGAGATCGGTGAAGTGGTGCCACACGGAGGGATTGCCGTATTTGCGGGAACACTCCGTGTAGAAGCCGTAGGATTGCGTGACGCCTCGGGATTCGTGGTTGCCGCGGAGGAGGTGTACGCGGGAGGGGTAGCGGAGTTTGAGGCAGATGAGGAGGGAGATGGTTTCGATGGAGAAGAGGCCGCGGTCGACGTAGTCTCCTGGAGTGAGGGAGAGGAAGGAGTCAGTACATGTGTCTAGACCGAGTAGTGTTGTGGTCGTGTGACTGGTGTTTGTCCTCGGTGGATGGTCTTACCCAAGAAGAGATAATTGGTATCCGGACAGTATCCACCGATTTTGAAAATCTCAATCATGTCGAAGAATTGGCCGTGAATGTCGCCGACGACGGTGACGGGGGCGGAGATGTGGACGACATTGCTCTCCTTCATCAACAACTCTTTGGCTTTGGCGCAGACGGCTTCGATGACCGAGTCGGCGAGGAGTTCTTTGCGATAGAGCCGGTCGATACATTCGTCGAGATCTACGCTGGCTGGATGAGGGGGTGAAGGTGTTAGTAGAAGGCATTTCGTGTGTATACTCCTCCTCGCTATATCCGACTCACCGGGCAGACCAGGCATTTCAATACGAGTTGTCTCGTCTTGTCTTCTTGATTCAGGTGCGGTAGCAATCCCGGGCCAGTGCTGGCAAAACGAGCGCGATGCAGTCGACTGTCAGCATCATTGGGAGATATGGTGTCGTGGTGTCGTGGTGGTGGTGGTGGTGGTGGTGATGGTGGTGGTGATGGTGGCGGTGGTGGTGCAAGACAACAAGACAACTAACAGTCGGCAAAGTCGGGGAATGCCATGGTGCGTACATCTCCGTCTGATATGAAACTGTCAGAACACCGTTGGAAAGGACCCAATTTCTTTTCTCGACAATAATAATAATTAATAATAATTCATCTCCGACGACGAGAAAGATCCGACTCTTTTTTTTTTCTTTCCCTCTCATCATTGACAACAACAACAACAACAACAAACAACAACAAAAACAACAACAATAACATGCCGATTCTGTCATTATCCGTCTGTCTGGAATACATGTACTGACCCGAAGAAAGGGAGAGTAGACGGACGGAGCTCGATGAGAGAGAGAGAGAGAGAGACTGACTCCTCATCATACTTACTGACGGTTGTTTTCTCCTCATCTCATCTGATCAGCAGACGCGACGTGTGTTTTGGTCGGATAACGTCTGAGTCTCCCTCTCCACCTGCAAATACCTGGGAGTGGGACGGCAGACAAGATACGATTCAACTGCCAGGGAGGGATGAACTCCATCTGATGATGAACACTTACACTTCTACTACTCCCCCATTATCATCATCAAATCACTCTCTTCCACCACCACATCATCATCACCAACAACAACAACATCAACAACATACTACCACCACCACCACCACCAAAGGACGGCATTTCACCAGATTGTCTCTTTGCACTCTCGAATCTCGAATTTCGAATCTCGAATCTCGAATCTCGAATCTTGCATCTCGACCTCTCCCGAAACAAATCCCAATCTTTTTCTCTCCACCCATCCATCCGCACTGCTTCCATTCAAGAAAGACCGGGCTACTTTCTTCTCTGCGGTCCATCTCTCAAGTCTTGACAAATCTCTTCCCTCGTCAACAACACATCTGAGAAAGATAGACTGCCTGCCTGCCTTCTTTTCCTCGTCATCATGTACCCGAATCAGGCTGGCTATCAGCCGCAACAACAATCTCCACAGTCGTACGGTCAGCCGTCGCAATACAGCGGGTATGTGACTGGACATGAACCTCATCTTCGATATTGACTGACTGACAATAATGCAGACCACCTCCGGCAAAGAAGCCAAGAGGCAACCCTGTCATCACTCGCTACCCTCCACCCCCGGGCTACAGAGGACCGGCACAACCGCATCCTCAGTTCCAGTCTCAGTCTCAGCCTCAACCTCAACCTCAACCTCAATCCACTTGGCAGCAGCCACAGCAAGGATTCAGCTACGGCGCCTACCCGGGATATCAGCAGCCACAATATCAGCAACCACCTGCGCAATACCCGGGCTACCCGTACCAGCAACCTCAACATCCTCCGCCGCAATCATATCACCCTCCCACGTGGCAGGCTCCGCCGCAGTTCCCACGACATCCCCAGCCGGGCGCATTCCAACCTCCACCACCTCGCCACCCACGTCGGACTGTCTCACAATCACAACACAGGAACGCATCCGGAAGTCTCCTCGACGGCAATGGCGAGATCATGCCACCGGTTGATGACAGCCTCCCCACCAAGGACATCTTCGAGGAAGAATTCGACGGCGAATGCTACTTTGCGAGGTATCCCGAAGAGATCAATCCGGACTTGAGTCTGGGTATCATCGAGTGGAAGGCGCCGCTGCCTACCAGGCGCGCTCTGCCATCTACCTTCGATGAAGCTGAATTGGAAGCCCTGGCACCTCGCAAGCCGCCGCCGGTGGAGGAAGAATCCGTGTCCGACTATTTCGTCACTGCCAAACGTGAGGAGGCATTTCTCAGCGTACGTCAGACTGATGGTTGGCATGAGATCAAAGACAGCCTGATCTTTAGAGAGTTCCCCGCGGTCTGCAGGAATCTCATCACCCTGCAGGAACTCGTCGCACAATACCGGAACCGCTTCGATGCAGCGTGGGCGTCCGACGATGAGGACATGTCCCGCTCGCCGACGCCTGATCTGTCCCGCGGCCCGACTCCTTCGCGCACCGTCTCCGGTCATAGTATGGAAGTCGACCATGAACACGCCACCGCGGTTGCGAGTAAGGAGATGTCCGAAGCTCCGACTCGTTCACACTATCTCGACAACCTCGAACAAGCGTTGCACGACAACAACCGCCGCAATCCTGACCGAGGCCGTCGCCCGAACAACAAACGCTCTTACTCCCGCGCGAACTCCGCCGCCTACAACCACGCACGCAATGGCTCGGTGTCTCATTCCCGCGCCAACTCTGTCTTCTCCAACCATTCCCGCGCCGGCTCCGTGACCCACCACTCCCGCGCGAGTTCCATCTCGCACTCCCGCGCTCTGCCCAAAGTTCGCGACCAAGCCCAAGAAGACATCCTCGCCTCTCTCGGTGTTGAAGGCTCGCCCAGTCAAGTCTACGAGACCCCTGGTCCAGCGTTCGGTCCGCCGCCCACTTCCGCGGAGAAGCAAAAGGAGAGACACAGCCGTGGAAATTCCATCGTGAATGTCCACGCCCCGCCGTTTGTCATTCCGCCTCCACCGCCTGGTCGTCCTCCAATCCAGTCGCAGAATCAGTACTACAACAACCAGCAACATCGAAGATCTCGAGATGCATGGTCTGGCAACGGCGCACACCAACAGTACAATGGCAACCGTCCGACGTCCCGCTCGACTTCTGCGAGCTCGCATCGTACGGCCGCGGGTAGTGATTTCGGCGATATCATGGAGGAGGAGAACGAGGTCACGCCGAAAGCCAAGGAGAAGACGGCGGGTGTGATTGGTCAGGGGAGGAAGAGGAGTTACTCGAATTTGAGAAAGGGTGGTGGAACGGGAAGGAGGGACGAGGCCGGAGACGGGGCGCAAACGCCGCGGGCGAGGAAAATGGGGAGGAGGGGTGGGAGGTGGTGAAGGAGGCATAGACATGGCTTTCTCTGTGTCTCTGCGATTTGGGCTGATGACGGAGCCAAGCACATGTCCCCTGTCCGTTCGAAAGCGAGATGCAAAGATGAGAGACTGTGATTGCCGTGGTGAAGGAACAGTATAACGTCATGCATCATTTTCATCCTCGCGTCCCTTTCTTTTCTCTGAATCAGTGGACTGAAAGGATCTGTTCCGTTCTCGGCGGTGTGTAGGTTGAAATGACGGAGATTTCTCCCCCCTCCCCCCCCCGTTGACGGACGGCAAAAGAGAAAGATTCTTTCACGCTCGATCAAGAGGAAGCAACGGATTGGTGTGATTTGCACCATGGGATTTGAGATGATCCACCCGGGGCGGGCGCCGAGGCTTAGGGTTCTTTACGACTCCACGCGCTCACTCCTCCACAGCCAGCGATGTGGTGGGGGGGATTGGACGTGGACGAGGGTAGGTCGCTGCTTTGAGCATGGCGAAGAATGGGGTGGTTCAACGACGAGGGAGGACACTTGAACTTGCTTCTTCTTCTTCTTCTTCTTTCTCTCTCTCTTTGGATTCGACTCATTTGTAGGAGAGAGAGAGAGAGATTGAAGACTTTTTTAACTCACTACTGATGAGAAAGGGATTGGGTTTTTTTTGGGGGATGATTGTTTCGGCTGCGGAATTGGGCGTGGTTGGTGGATGGTTGATGTCGAAGTTGGAGGTGTGGTTGGTGGGAGGTGGGAGGAGGATTTTTGTTTTCCGCAGTGCTACGACGACGAAGGAGAGGAGAGCAGTCCGACCTTTCACCCATCTCTTTCGTTCAACGATCTCCCCGCGTGGGCGGTTGCGTTCGTGCGTGGCTCACTGTCGGCGGGGCTGTTCGAGATGCGATTACCTTGTGTTCCGTTCCTGAATCTATTATCCCAGGCCTGGCCTTGTCTTGTCGAAGAGGAAGAGAGAGAGAGAGAGAGAGAACTCAGGGTTCGCTCGCTGCTCTTATACGATGAATACTGAGTAGGTAACGAGGGAGTCCCGCGAGACGAAATGCGTTTACGGGTGTTCAAGACGACGCAGCGGAAAGATGGGGCGGGAAGAGGAAGAAAAGGTGTAGTGACGATGCGGAGGTTACGCGAACGCGAGACGTCGTGGAGGGTTTGCGCCTTCTTTCGTAGTGATCGAGGTCTGGTTTCTTGACCGTACTGGCTGTTTTGTTGCTAGTCTCAACTTTTTGGTGGTTCGGGGCGGCTGGGTTCAGTGGCCCATGTCGACTAGATCAAGTGAGTGCTGAACGACTCATCAGGCAGGCTAATTGCGGTGAGTTGTTGGACCAACTTTGGGAGATCAAGGCGGGATGCTGTTTGATACTCCCGACGGGGGATGGAGATGCTTGGCTTGGATGCATACTCGTCGAGTCGTCAAGTCGGATATGGAGGGCAAGTGGAGTCGAAGTTTTTGGTCGGTTAGGGTTAGGGTTAGATGTGGCAATGGGCGCGTGGTCCAACGCATTTCTGCCTGCCGGGGTCGTGGCCTTTGAACTCGGTTTCCACGGCAAATACAATCAACGAACGGGGGAATTTTTTACAGTGGCCAGCTTCAAACATGGCAGGAGTCATTTGATCGCTCGAACGTAGAACGCTCTCTCTCTCTCTCTCTCTCACTCATGCCCCTCCACCCACAATCCTCCCCATCAACAACGCATCCACCCTCTCCCCCACCTCGAACCTCCCCTTCCTCGTCGGCAACCACAACAACGCATTTGCCCCCTTGAAACTTCCAATCGCCGAACTCCGCTGAAACCCCGTACTCGTCGCGTGCAGCGCCCCATCCCCTCCCACACTCACCACCGCGCGATGGAATTCCGCTCGTTGGGGGTCCAGCTTCACTTCCGAGTCCAGCACCACGGAGACTTTCGGTAGGCCGACGGGAGATAGACCCGCGAGTTTGTGCAGGGCTGGGAGGACGAAGAGGTGGTAGGTCACGACTGCTGAGGCGGGATTTCCGGGGAGGGAGAAAATGAGTTTTGTGACGGGGGTGCCGTGGTTGTCTTTCAAGGGTACAGTGGCGAAGGTGGTGGGTTTACCCGGTTTCATGGATACGCGGCCGAAGTGGATGGTTCCGCCGAGTTGGCGCTCGATGGTCGGTTTGAGGAGGTCGAGTTCGCCCATGGAGACGCCGCCGGTTGTGATTAGGACGTCGGTTGTGCGGAGGGCGGAGCGGAGGGCGGTTTCGAGGGCGTTGGGTCTGTGAGGATGGTGGTCAGTGGAGGTGATCATGTGGAAGGGCAAAAGGGGACGTACTGATCTGATGCGATGCCAAGATCCACGCCTTCGAAACCTGTGCCTTTGATGGCTGTGAGGAGGGTGGGGCGGTTGGTGTCTCGCACTTCGCCCAGTCTCAGCGAGCCAGGGCGGTCGTGGGGCACAATTTCGTCGCCTGTGCTGAGGACGCCGATGATGGGTTTGCGGTAGATGGAGACTTCTTTTGTGCCGACTGAGGCTAGCAGACCGAATTCTCCGCCTACGGCTGTGATTCCTTCGCCCTTTTTCATGACGATGGCTCCGGCTTTGACGTCGCTGCCGACTTCTCGCACGTTCTCGCCGGGTTTGATCTCGTCGGTCAAGATCTCGACTTGCTTCTCTTCAGCTCCGTCGTCGGTCTTCGAGCGGATCACTGTGTCTTCGACCATGACTACGGCAGTTGCGCCGGGTGGAAGAGGTGCTCCAGTGGTGATCCGTGCGACTTCTCCAGATCGCAGGGTCGGCATATCTTTGCCCGCTTGGGCGTGCGAGATGCCAGTGACTTCGAAAATACCTTTCGTGCTAGGGACGAGGACGTGATCGGACGCTACGATGGCATATCCGTCGACTATGCTTGCTCGGAACGCTGGCACGGCTTCGTTGGCTGTGACATCTTCTGCTAAGACAGAGCCAATCAGAGACTCGGTGACGGCTGCTTTGATGACTGCCGGAGAGGGAGTATGCTCGGATATTTGTGCGAGTGCATCGTGGACCGAGAGCATAGGATACGGAGACTGACGATGTCGTCCGGTGGGACCAGCAGATGGATCGTTCGATACAGGTCGATCCTCGGGCTTCGTATGTGCTTTCGGCCCGTGATGATGACCATGTCCGTGAACATGGCTGTGAGAATGAGAATGTGAGTGGTCGTGCGAATACGAATGACCTGGGCCAGCGGCGCTGACATCAGCATCTTTTTCAAGCTTCTTGACGCCGCCAGCATGTAGCGTCCGAGAGTCCATCCCAGCGACTTGCTGACATGCATGAGGAAGGAGCTTCAAGATAGCTTCTAGATTCTCCTTGGCACCTTTGGGAGAGCCGGGAAGGGTAATGATCAATGTGTTGTTGCGTACTCCGGCAACTGGTCGAGCCATGGCAGCGACTGGGCATGGTCAGTGTTGGATTCTTTGAGCGTGGTATGAGGGCGATATACAAGGTGTGATTGCCAACGAAGCAGACAACATGGTATGAACCAGTCCAGTAGCATGTTTATGTATCAGCGGAGCGACTGCCTATGATACTGTCAATGCCGAGTACTCATAGAAATGCTCAAGGACCGCATCTCACCTCTGGCGTGACATCTCTCTGCGCAAAACCAGTCCCTCCACTCGTCACGATCAGATTGACTGCATCTTTGCCGTCGGTCCGCCGAGTGATGGCCCTCTGGATTTCGAGCACATCGTCTCGCACGATCTGAGTGTCTTCGGCAGTCCATTGGTCCCCTCCACTGTCAGCAAATGTTGCTTGTAGAGCTGGAATGCCTTTGTCTGTGGAGGCATCACTCGACGCTGTCTCGGAAACTATGATGATTGCTGCCCGAAGGCGAGATCTGTCGGCCATGTCTGGGCGTGTGTTGGGTGAGATTGCTGGACGAGTAAAGGTGAAGTCAAGATACGCCGAGTTGTCCCGTTCTTTGCATAGATATGGACGTCCGTAGCGTGTCTTCTTGGACTTCATCTCGACGTGTCTGTCACCCACTCACTTCTTCCCTCAACAACATCCTATATTTGCTACGAATTGGATGTCATGAGTACTTTGCACAGTTTGCGCGTGAATCGTGCGACATGGCTATTCTCTCATGGCGCAGTGTGCCCTGATGCGGCGACATGCTCCTCCCAAAACGACTTGAAGCTTGCCAGACTCGACGGCGATATGCTGGATGTTATATGCTCTGTGGGAAGAACGAAGATGACTAGCCAACGACTGTGTATATCGCCAGGGATGTGTTTCAGGAAGATCGAGCGATATCCCTTGCTTGCGGGAAAGCAAGACTTGGGTTTGTCGTCCATGTCCGTACGCATCACAGTAGAGAAAACGGCCAAAATACATGGAGGCAAGTTGTAGAGTGCAACTCCAAATCATAATCGTGGGATCGCATTGATTTCCGCCAGCCTGTGGTTCCTATACAACACTGCTTCGGGATGCTATGCCACATTGCCCTCGCGAAAAGACACGAAATTGAGGAATGCATTTCGCGCGTAGCGTGCATTCTGGCGGGTAAACAAGGCGACATTGATATGTGATCTAGCACCTCCTCGCCACAAGACTTCCTTCGCGACAGCATCGACTACATCGCTATCCAAGATGAAGGCCTCTATCGCGCTGTCATTCTTTTCGGTGCTCGTTGCCGCCCAGCAAGCTCCAGCATACGGAGAGACGACAACGAGTACGCCTGATGCACCGCCAGCATACACCCCTCCTCCGGTCTACGAAGATGTGTCGACATCGACCAGCACCTTTTTCTCCACCGTGGATACATGCCCAGGGAACGCCTGCTCCTCAACAGTCTCTTCCTCCGCCCTCCCGACCGTCTCGGCGCCGCCTAGTTACGTCGCCCGGCGTATTCCTCCATGCGCTTTGAATTGTATTGTCGGATACGATCTTGCGGGATGCGATCCGGAAGACGTCGTGTGTATTTGCAGCAATATCGCTCTGATCGACAGGTACTCTTGTTGTTTGAGCCAGCAATGCTTGTCTGAGGAGGACATCATTGGTAAGCACCCAACAATCTACACACAGAGACACACCACTGACGCATCCCAGCCATCCGCGACGTGGGAGACTTGCTCTGCAGCTGTTTCGGTGTCTTCGACGCCGTGCCCAACAACGCCAGTTGTCTGGCAGTCGACCCTCCACCACCCGTGCAACAGACCGTCAGCCCGAACGGCGTCTGCGGCGGTCCGAACAACTACAACTGCGTGGGAAGTGCATACGGCGACTGCTGCAGTCAGTACGGATTCTGTGGCTCAGGCTACGAATTCTGTGCCGCTCAGAATTGTCTCACAGACTACGGTCGTTGCAATCCAGCCGAGCAGCCACCTTACGGGACTCCTCTTCCCCAGAGCTCGGCGCCACCTCCGACCTACACTCAGACACCGAGTCTCAATGGATACTGTGGTAGTTCGAACCAGGCCAACTGTGCAGGCACCGTCTTTGGAGACTGCTGCAGCATCTACGGGTACTGCGGCAATGGCACAGAATACTGCGCCGCCGACACCTGCCAGCCAGAATATGGTAATTGCGGACCACCTTGGGTCGACGCACCGAACGTGGTCTATACGACTGCCGCTCCGATTGCCACCACAGGTGTATGCAGCAACATTCTGGAAAGCATCACGGACCAGCTCACGCTGCCGACTACGACATCAACCTCGCCAGCCACTTATACCACGCCTTCCTCCGTCATCGCGACCACTACTTCGTCGACCCGACCGACACCCACGAACCTTCCTCTTTGCGCTCAAGGCTGTATCGCCACCTACGCGGAGTCGGAATGCTTTGGAGGGTGTAGTCCGCTCGACGTGGCGTGCATCTGTTCCAACCGCCCACTCCTCGCCGACTTTGCCTGCTGCGTGAGCCAGTTCTGCACCGAAGATCAGATTCAAGGTGAGTGGTTCCGAAAATGTGACCTAGCTTGAACATGACTGATCATACCTTCCAGACGTCCGCCTCTTCGCCAACACCATCTGCAGCCGTGCCGGCGTATCCAGCATTCCGCAAGAAGCCACCTGTCTTCCAACAGCCATTGCCGCTTCGTCTACGATCCCGGGCTGTGCCACGCCGTTCCCAACCACGACCTCGATGTCGATGTCAACGTGTGAAATGTGTACGAGCTGCTCGAGGGTTACGACTGTGGTGCCCGTCTTGGAGGCGAGTTCTTACACCGCGGTGTTTTGAGCGGAGAACAAGCCGGAGCGGGTGGCGAGATCGAGATATGTAACGTTTGTGGAACGTACTTTTGCTGCCTTTCAATTCATTCTTGGACGTTTGTAGACCTGAGAGTAATGGCAAATAGAGTTTCCAATGCTCAAAAGCTTCGGTGAATCGTGGCGTCACCCTATCCGACCTCACCTCTACACTGAGGTGTATACGGCCCAACTCCGACACACTCTACGCACAAACAGTCCTAGATTTCACATCCGAGCTCCATCTCTCCATTCGCCACCTCAATCCCAGCCCCCTCGGTCTCTCATCCAGCATGGGCCTCTTCGAAACCTCCTTCACCTCCTGCATCTCCACCGCCATTCCCCCCTCCATCTCCCCCTCCCACCTCCCCCTCGCCGTCTCCATCCTCCAAAACTACGACAATGTAGCCCACTTCAGCTCCAATTGCACCGGTACCAAACGTCTACCACCACCATCCTCTTTCTCCGACGAAAATCCCACACCGGAGCAAGAGCAAACCACGCCGGAGAAGGAGGAAGAGGAGGAAGAGGCCGAACCACAACACTGGCAAGTCACCGAAAACCTCCCCTTCATCCCCTCCTGGCTCTGGCGCGGCGGAAGTACCACCTACACCGCCGTCGTCCGTCCCCACTCCTCCGGCTGTGAAGTCACCATCCGCGCGAGTTCCCTCTACACCTCCACCAATACCTGGAGAGTCGTACGTGGATCCCCGCCGGAGATGGACGAGGTAGGGGAGGTAAAGGTGGAAGCGATGAAGGTGGAGGGCAGTGAGTGGTATATTCAGACGGAGGGGAAGAGTAGGTGTAATAAGACGTTTGTGGGGTTTGTGAGGGGGAATTTGGTCGAGGGGACGAGGGGGATGCATGAGAGGTTTGTGGAGATGTTGAGGGGGGAGATTGAGAAGGGTGGAGAGGGGGGCAGTTGAGGAGGGGTGGAGACAGAGACGCGAGGAGAGGAGGATGCATGATGAATAGACATGAATTGCATGAATGAATGCATCAACGGACGAGAAAGATTTCGGTGGCTTGGATTGCTATGACACCGCCTCCCTCCGATCTAACAACTCCACTGCTCCCGCTGCTGGCCCGCGTCCTGCTTCATCAAGACTCTCCGCTCTCCGATGCTCCACAACCGTTGGCGTCGGGACGGCAGCGTACTCCCCGCTCAGCCGCAACCTCCCCATTCCGACGATGCCGCCCTTCCACCCGACCTTTTCACCAACCCAGATCGCAACCCTCTGGAAAACAGCCCACAGCTTCTCCTGCCGGATCTGCTGTCCCGCCTCCTCGCGTGGATCTTCCTTGGCTTCGGCTTGGAATTGGTATTTTAAGCAGTCCTTCACGGTGACCAGCCCGGTGAGTGTTCCGCCGTGTTCGACGAGGATCACCCGTGGACCGAGCTTCTTGAAGAGCTCCATGACTGTCTCGAGAGGGAGACGAGGGTGTACGGTCAATGGAACGGGATCGATGAATTTGGAAAAGTCGATGGTGCCGTGAGCTGCGTCTTCAAAGTCCACGGCGGGAAAGGAAGCGGAGGGCGTGGTGGCGGTGTGTGGGGCGGCATTACCCGTCTGGGGCGAGAAGAGACAGCGAGCGGAGGCGGAGACACCTTGTTCGCGGATTGCACGGTCAAGGGCGTAACGCAGCTCGGTGCGGCCGATGTAGCCGAGGAGGATGTTGGTGTCTTCGTTCTCGACGATGGGAAAGCCTTGGTATGTGGTTTCCTTGAGGATCTTCTCCACGGCGGCTACGGTGAGACCAGTCGCAGTCAAGACTTTCGGCTTTGGAGTCATGGTCGTGCTGACGGGAACGCCGAATGTGTGGTCCTCTTTGCCGTCCAGGAAAGGAAAGCCATTGAACCAGATCATGCGATCTGCGATGCCACCTTTTCCAAACCTCTCCGAGACGCCTTTCGTGATTCCCACCGTGATCATGGTAGGGAGGATGTATGTCAGAGCACCAGTCAGCTCGAACATGATGACGACGACAGATACAGTCAAGTGCATGATCCCACTCAATGCTGCTCCGGCGCCGAGGAAAGCATAAGTGCCAGGTGTAATACAAGTGACATCTGGCTCACAGGCGGCAAAGTATGCTGAGTTTGGGAATGATTCATGCAGTGCTTGTACGAGGACTCCGACCATCCTGCCGAATGATGCACCGATCGCCATGGACGGAACAAAGATACCAGCTGGGACTTTGCAGCCGTAGGATATGATGACCAGAAATGTGCGGATCACAGTCGAGGCGAGCAGGGCGAGGACCAGACGCCAGCGGTTCTGTCGGTCGCAAAGTCCATCGTAGTCGTGGGCTCCTTCGCATTCGAGGAACAGTATCTCCATGCTTTCAGTCATGTCAATCCGGAGGAACATGTTCGGATAGCAGATCACGGCGGTGAAGAGTGCGAGTAGGGTGGCCTCGATGATGGGATAGCTGGTGAGATAGCGTTTTCGAAAAGCCTGTACGCGCAGATTCCACTTCATGACAAAGGCACCGTAGAGTCCACCGAAAATTCCGATGAGCAGGTAGAACGGCGTTTCGAAAAAGTGCCAGCTTCGGTCGTACCGGACCGTGAACATGACCAGCTGTCCCGTTCGGAATGGGTTCATGGCTGACAAGACTGCCGTGGCGACCAGAGCGCAGAAGTACGACCGCCACATTGTCTTCAGTGGGAAGTAGTTGCTCATCTCTTCCAGACTGAAGAGAACGCCCCCGATGGGACTTCCAAATGCCACTGCGACTCCTGCTGCCGCACAAGCTGATAGGATCTCCCGAGTCTTCGCAGCATTTCGCCTGTACTTGTAGAACATCCGACTGATGACATTGCCCGTGCAGACCGCGTAATGCACGCTTGGTCCCTCCTTTCCCACGCTCAACCCGCTCGCAATCGCAAGCGGCAGACCAATACTCTTGATCAAGAGTGTCCAAAATCCCAAGAAACCCTTCATCACGAATCCCGCAATGATGCATTTGATCTCACTGATACCAGATCCTGCGGCATACGGCGCAAAGCTCTTGACCAGTCTTGCAGAGGTGAAAGCGAACATGGTGCTGAAGATGATGTACAGCAGGTAGTTCAGCGGCCAGAGACCGCTCCACCGATGCCACTCGTCGCAGCCATTTTCCGCACCCCAGCAGCAGAAGGTCTCGTTCAAGTAGAAGCCCGTCGTGCAGTGTCCCAGCTTGATGTCGCTCAGCCATTCCGTCACGATGTTCAAAAAGGCAGCATTCAGTCCGATCGCAGCTCCGATCAAGCTGACCACGATCCAGCCCTGTCCTGCATCGTACGCCTCTGATAACTTGCCTCGCCATCCTATTCGACCTGCCGAGTTCCGAGCTACTTGTCGAGCCGTCCGTCTCTTCTGTTCTCGTGCTGCGTCTTGCACCCAGTCGATCGTCGTGAAGTCCTCATATCGCTTGATCTCGGCGATCTCTTCAGCGAGTTGTTGGTCGGCGGGTGAGATGGTAGGATGATTGCCTGCTTCGGCGGTGGAAAGGGCGGACAGTCGGCGGTTCAAGGTGTGGGAGGCATTGCTGCTTCGACGGCGGTCCGAGGGAGATCGCGGATTGGAGTAGCTGCTCGTTCGGCGGTTCATCGCACTGCCGGGTGTATATGAGAGGGACAGCCCATTGTCCGAGGTATGGGTATATCGGGGAAGGTGTCCTTTGTGTTGTCGCAAAGATTGTGGAAGATGTCAGATCAGGTCAAGTCAAGCTGTTGTCGGGAGGAATACGCCTCCTCCATCATCCTTCATCAGCTCGATCCCTTTCATGTGAGCTCCGGCTGATCTTCGGAATTGGCGTCTCGTCGCGTCGGACCATCGCGTTGCATCTTGAAGAGAGACACGCTTCAGAAACCACATCTTTTCTCGACTTCTTCACCAAACAAGACTCCAGGTGCTGTGGAAGACATAATCTCTCGACATTGTCTGCTTCTCCATCGCCCAAGGCTCCCTCGATAATGCCATACAACAACGCCCCCATCGTGCCCGCCCAGGAGATCACAGGCGCAGTCTCACTACCTCGTATGGCCTCCACCAGCATACCCAACAACAGCATACTGACATGACAACCGCCAGTCGCCCGAGTCAAGAAGATCATCAACGTCGACCCAGACAATGGCAACTGCTCCAACAACGCCGCCTTCGTCATTACCGTCGCGACCGAAATGTTCCTCCAACACCTCGTCTCCCAAGCACATCTCCAGGTCCGATCCGAACATTCCCAGAAACCGAGGAGAAATATTCAATATCGCGATGTCGGTGTGTAGTCGCTCCTCCTCGCCAGACGCTGCTTCGCATTGACTGACACGATCCTCCATAGCCAATGCAGTAGCCCGCGTCGAGAACCTCGAATTCCTCTCCGACGTCGTCCCCCGAACGATGAGCTACAAAGATCTCAAGAAGAAGCAAGCACAAGATGCCGCGACAGCTCCCGCGGCATCGAACGGCAATGGCCTCGCGAAAGGACAGGGGACACTCGATGGGCATCTTGGAGGGAAGGATGGTCAAGCTGGGAATGGAGCTGCGGATGAGGAGGGAATGGACGTTGACGGCGAGGACGATGAAGAAGAGGGCGACACGACGCTTGAAGAGAAGGTGGACGGGAAGAGTGAGATACTGGGTCAGGATACCGAGATGGAGGATTGAGATGCTGCGAGAACCGGCTAGCATCACTCGCGGCGGAGCCTCGACGAGCGAGGATCGCACGCGCATAGGAGGTACTTTACGGATATCCGACTTCGACTGATGATCTGGTGCTGAGCTGCGGGAATGAATCCTTCCCACCAGCTATCGTCAAAACCACTGACGATATGCTCTACGAACAAGTCAGGCTGGCACGAGGGCACCAGACGACCGATGGACATTGGCCGCGGGATCTGCAACATCAATATTTCAGGAGCTGCAGCATGATCCAACAGATCACGACATTCCGGGCCGATGAGGAAGCATCTCATGAGCAGAGACTACGTCTTCGAATCCGCCATCCATCACCACGCCGCACGCAAGACGTGATACCGGCCAACGAACCACGGCAATGACCTACTACCAGACCGCAAAGAGACCCGTCCAGCCTACTTTTAGTCTCATACCCGTAGCTTGGGAATCTTAGATTCAACAAGCCATCCTACAAATCACAGACATCCATGTCCGTACCCAACCGCTCACCTCTTCTTCTTCTGACTCTTATCCTTCAACCTCGCCATCAAACTCTTCACATCGTCCCCACCTTCCTCCCGCCCAACAACCTTCTTCCCCTTCTTCTTCCTCTCCTCCTTACCCTCCTCCTCCAACCCATCCTCGAACTTCCTCTTCTTCCTCCCCTCCTCCAACAAAGTCTTCATCCCCGCCGTCCCCTTGAACCTCGGATTCGTCGGATCAATAGCATACTCATGACTCTCAAACACTTTGCCGAATCGCGGATCCTCCACCTCCACCTGGAAGTCATCCTTCTCCACCTCCTCGAGTCCCTTGGATTTCTTCCCGAACTTGCCCTTCTTACGACGGGCCGCTTTTTCGGCTTTTTCAATCTCCCGCATGTCAAAGTGTCGGACGCCTTCGCTTTCGCCGTTTTCGCCTTGCATGAGGAGGGAGAGTTCGGCTTTGCGGGAGTTGGCTTCTGCGTCAATCTTTTCGCGGGCGGCTCGTTTCTCTGCTTTGGCCGCTTTGCGGGCGGCTTTGGCTGCTGCGGCGGTGGTGGCGGCTGGGTCGGTGAAGAAGGGGTCTGCGAAGGGATCTTCTTCTTCATCATCGCCCCCTGCTGTGAGGTTCTTTTGTGCTGGCTTGGTGGGCGCTGCTTGTCCGTCGTCGGAGCCCTCGGCTGCACCGGCTAAGGTTCCGGCACGTGCGGCTTTGGACCGTTCTTTCCTCGCCTGCTTGCGTTCTTTCTCTTTGCGGATGTAGCGTTGGCGGGTCGACTCTTCGTCTTGCGGCTCGTTTTCGAAGACGCCCTTCTTGCCGCTTGCCTTCTCCCCGGCGTCGGCGTTGGTCAAGCCGGAGGTGAATGTGATTTGCATGTCCCCGACTGGCTCATCTTTGGCTGACTTGGAGGATTTTGTCGGCTCGTCGCCGAGTCCTAGCGCTGCTCGCATCTTCTGTCGCTGGGCGTCCTTCTTTTTCGCCCTTCGGTCAGCTGCTGTGGAGATTCGAGAGGATATGCTGTCGGCATCGGAATCGTCGCTGCCGATGTATGCTTGCAGATCGTTCTCTTCCATTTCTGCGCGGGAGAAGGCTCGCTTTTGGACCTCCTTCCTCGTGGCATCGTCGTCATCCCATGTCAGACGGACTTTGGAATGTGTCAACGCCTCGGTGCGGAATTCGTTGGGCTTGTAGCCGGACGGTAGCTGGTTGCATTCGTCGTGGGGTGTGTCCTCATCGAAGGAGGTCTCGTCGGGGACGAATCGTAGGTCGAAGAAATTTGCCGTTGAGAGATACTCGCGGCCATCCATGGCATCGTACAGTGCCTTGGCGGTCTGTCCGTCTGAACATGAGATAACGGCGTAGTAATACTTCAGTCTTTCCAGCTGATATGCGCGGAGAGCAGCCGTGTCAAACTCGTCGCCAGCGGAGGCTTGCGTCTCGAGTAACTTCTTCTTGATCTTCTCGTCGTCCTCCGAGCTGTTCTCATCATCGTCCTCAGCTTCTGCTGTGGCCTTCTTCGAGCTCGCAAAGATCTCCCGCGGTGGTCCCTCGGTCTCCTCACGCTGCAACTTCTCCCGTCCAAACTCGCTTGGGTATATCGTGACGTTTTCAATCTTGCCTCCAGTGGGCGCAAAGCTGGCTGCTACTGCCATGATATCGGCTGCACGGATGTTGTCCCAGTCCAAGTTGACGGCGGCTATCCTGCGGGAGACCTCGCCCATGGGCACATCTTCTGTTTGTTCCACTCCTGCCGTGTCGTCCAGTAACTCTGCTTCGCTGTCGCTCTCCTCTTCAGATTCCTCCTCTGACTCGGACTCCGAGAAGCCATCTCGCATGGGATCTCGCTTTTCCACTAACTCGTCCTCGCTGTCATCCTCCTCATCTTCCGCCTCTTCCTCACTCCCCGACGCTTCCTCAGAACTGCCCACAACCTCAAGATCCTGCTTCTTCCTTGGCTTCGCCTTTGCTTTTGGGTGATCCGCAGCGTCTAATCGATATAGCTTCTCCAAGTCCTTCTTGTTCGAATCCGGCTTGATCTTGCGTCCATATCGATCGACAGTGGCCTTTTTGCGAAATTCCTGATCGGTGAAGAGTGTCTTGAAGCGAGGATCGACGGCTGTCCGGGACTCTTTCTTGTTGGGTAAGCGGTATCTTGGGTCGCTGTTGAGCGCACTGAAGCGATTGTCGGTCATGGTTAGAACGTCTCGACACCTAGTCGGAGTGGTGTGAAAGCTGAAGAGAAACCTTGAGCTCTTGCGACTTGCGATCTGGAAATTTCACTAAGTCCTAAGTCCGCGATTGCCGGAGTCAAGTCCGCTTCATCAGAAGAAGAGCTCACTTTCGAGATCGACTTCTATCGCGACAACATTCCATTGCTTTGACAGTCCGATGTCGCCACACAATTGAAGACAATGACAATCGGCACAGGAAGCCCATTGACGACTTCGCGCGCTCGATCAAGAAACTCATCGCCGACATGGTCCGTCTGAAGCACCGTTACTTGCTGGTGAACATCCTCTACACCGAACCCGCACGGCCTGCACGCCCAGCGAAAACTACCGCTGAGGCGCAACTGCCATGGACAGTGCAGTTCCATCGTCCGGGACATGACAAGCTCGACGGAAAGCTGCTGGCTCGGATCGTCAGAGATGGTGTTGCGGAGCTATTCGGTGACTACGGAGCCGGCATGGTTGCGGGCAGTCTGCAAGGTAGGCGCTTGAAATGGCAGCATGCCGAAAGATCGTAGATGCTGACAGGAACAAGTCAAATACATGTCTTCTGCCACCAACACCGCCATCATTCGGGTCTCCCGCGCGCACTATCGACTTGTCTGGGCTGCCCTCACATTCACTACGAAGCTTCCCAATCCTGTAAACGAATCTTGCGTCATACAGGTCGTGAGAGTAAGCGGAACGATTAAAAAGGCCGAGGAGGAAGCTATTCGACGGGCAAGACTCAGCATTGTACGCGCGAGAAGAGCAGCCGAAGGAAAGACGGGTGTCGCAGATACCCTGAGTGAAGACGAGTTCGAGGATCTGGGTCTTGCGGGCGGCATTGAGGATCGTGATGGACAAGATGACGAGGACGAAGACGCGGACGACGGTGGTTGATGTATCCAACTGCGGCGGGAACATCAGTACCGGGAGGAAGGCCTGGTAATGGCATCGCGTTGTGCATTCGTGGGAAAACTGGTTGAGGTCTTGACGCCCATACAACTGTGCTAAGATTCGGAGCCACGTCATGAGCACCACAGGCTTGTCATGACTCCGAGAAGACGCAGAGGATTGCGAAGGACTTTGTCGAATCGGGCTGCGACCATGTCAAGTCTTCGAACAAGCAATGGACCCTTCAAGCGACGATCTGCAATCCGACCGACGGCGAAGAGGACAGGTATCATAATGACTTGGTCGCAGCCTGCAAGTCCTTGACGCTCTAGACTGTCTGTTCAGTCTGGTTCTTCTGCCGATCGTCTTGCTCCCACCGTTCACGTCATTCGGCGGGTAATCGCACCCTCTCGTCGAAATACCTGGCTCCTGTGGCGGTCAGACCACGACGTTTGCTATTGCTGGGTCCATTGGCCTTCGCTTGCGTCTTCGCAACGGTTGAACTTCGACCCCGAACTTCCTGTCTGCCCATCTCCATTCATAACGCACCCGGTATTGGACTGGACTTTGCACCGGGCTACGGGTTGGTAATCGCGTATGATGGATCCTCATGGTCAGTGTGCTGACCGTTGTCGCAGAGCATCTAGTGTGAATCCCTACAATGGCACCGTGAAAGACTTCGCCTTCGTCCAAGCAACACGCAAGTCTACAAAGATTCGATGGGGCGCTGGTCTTGGGCCATGAACCTGGAATATAACTACGAAACCTCGCTTGACGGCCGGCTGATCGACTCTCCTGAACGTCTACATTCTGAGCACCGAAGACTGGTGGTTCATCATCGCGCTTTTTGTTTAGCTCAAGGTTGCGATCGAGATGAAGCTGGGTAGCAAGCTCGACAGGATTGTGGTCGAACACACCTGATTCCCACCGTTAACACTCGAGGTGGTCGGATCAACCGAGCACGCCAGGTTGCAGTCGTTTCTTCACATGCTCAACGAAGACCCCGTGGCTTTGGTCCATCTCAGCGAAACTCGAGCTGCCTTGGCTGCAGACGGGGTCAATCTCTGCGAGGAGTACGGATCGTGGACAGGTTGCTTTGACATGATGTCATGGGAATCATACATGACTGTCCCATTTGTCTCTTTAATGCGCAGTAATCTCTACACAAGTATCGACAGCTACTCGCTCGCTTCCCAGTCGGTCTTTTACAACGGACCTGGTATGGAGAATGAGTACGGCATGCCTAGAGCTGTGCTCTCCAGATGATGTTGAGGAGGCTTGCCAATGTCCGTCCTCCCTAGATCTTGACCACATCAATACTTATCCCTCTGGAGACGCTTACTGGACTGCCGTACAGGACCAACTCATGCCGCCAAATACCGCAACGACAAGTCCCGTAACACATGTCTTGCTCAGCGGCGAGACGGGGGCGTTAATGCAATCCCAAGCCGCTCCACGCAACGACCTTGCACAAGCTGCCATACCGGAAGAGCTTCTTGGTGCAAGAGGCGACCACATCGCCGAGGTCGTGCCGTCGCTAAATTGTCACGAGTTGCTTCATGTGTATTGGAAGCAAAGGAAGCAGGAGAGGCATCGCCAGTCGAGAGAACGCTCGATGGAGAAGCTGGAGCTTTAGCGATTGTATGGATATGCGTCGGCCAGCATTCTTTGGCGACATTGCACCGGCTGGTACCCGACGTGCTTCCAACTTTCGCAGCACGGCCATCCTTTCACCATGGCACATGCGAGGTCATCGCACCGTGTATGCGAGCAAGTCGGGACTAACGCCGTGGTTGCAGACTGCAGATGGTCTGACAATGTCCACAGTCCTGTGTGCACTGAAGCTGCATTCTTCGGGCCGGCCGAGTGGCGTTCGGAGAATTGAAGCTGATATGCAAGCCACTATGCACAAGTTCAGCTGACGTGTGCAGAGGTGGCCTGAGGTGTAACCTCAACACCCACTCATCAAAACAGCTCTGGAAATGATTGACATCGCCCATCATTGGCGATCGCACTCGTGCTGTTTGACGAGAAGCCAGACTTGCGCACTGCACAGCGAGATGGACTGGCGAATCATTGGCTGGAGGTACTCACCACAGCAAAAGCTCCATGTCGCTTGCAATTGGTTGGCACACGTAGACGAGTACGCATATTGTGCTAGCGCGCACACTCGCGTACGCATACCCTCACCGCAATACCTCGCTTCATACGTCGCCCAGATCAACGCCTTGCAGGAACACATCGTGAACCTCACGCAAAGCCACGATGTACGAACGGAATCTCCGTGCGCTTCGTAGCCCCTTGCCTCGAAACTCAGCTGAGATGGGTGGGTCCCTACCACAATCAGCAGCTTCACGGAGCTTCAGCCGTCGGCCAGACCGGTCCGCTGCTTGCAATGCATTTGGAGAGCACAATGATCAGACCATGTCGTAAAACTGTAGGCGACCACTCCAGCCGCTCGGAGAAAGATACAAAAGACCTGGAGCCCGCACAATGCGTTGTTGAAGTAACACCTCCCAACACAACTCGTTCACATCAAGCACATCCAACAGAAGCATCATCATCTCATTGAGATGACGCCCAAACACGACAAACATGACGAACACCACCACGATGGCTGCACGGTCTGCGAAGAGATTCATGCATCAGGCACGCTGAGGAAACGCCTGATTGTCTGCTGCGATGGTACCGGCAACACGTCAAACCAAGGGACTGAGACCAACCCGACCAATGTTGCAAGGCTCAGTCGTGCCATTGCCAACGTCGGCTTCACGCATCATGGCAAACCAATCCCGCAAATCGTTTACTACCAAGCCGGTGTAGGTACCGGAAGTCTCACTAAGTTCAATGCGGCACAGCAAGGTTGGTCGGTTTTGTTCGCTTCAACGAGCTTGTCGCTGATGTGTAGCAGCTGGTTTCGGGGTCGGCCTCAACGAAAAAGTCTGTGAGGCCTACAACTTTCTTGTCAACAACTACGGTCCCGAGGATGAGATCTCGCTTTTCGGGTTCAGTCGTGGAGCCTACACCGCGCGAACACTGGGCAGCTTTATCTGCGACTTTGGTCTAATGACTCCCGGAATGATGGACTACTTCGACGAGATCTTTGAGGAGTACAAGAAACGCAAGACTCGAGACTTTGAGAAAGAAGGATGGTTCAAGAATAAAGTCAAGAAGGGCGAGCTTGGCCTGAACTGGAACGACTACTACGATGCGAAAGGCAAGGAGATCAAGAAACTACCGACACGCATGCAGTGGATTAAGACCTGGACTCATCAGCACGTCACCCTCAAGATCGTTGGTGTATTCGACACCGTCGGAAGTGTGGGCATGTCTGGACGAGTGGATCAGCCCGGCAAGGACACCGACTGGCACTCGACTACATTGCATCCGAGTAAGTCGTTGATGTATTCCGCATTTACATTGGGATTTGAGAAGTTAATGACAACGCAGAGATTGAGCATGCTTTCCATGCAATGGCGCTTGATGAAACTCGCGGCAACTTCCCGCTCACCAAGTGGCACGTCACTCCCGAGTGCTCTCATGTGGACCTGCGGCAATGCTGGTTTCCGGGCTACCACAGCGATATCGGCGGCCACGCCGACGCCAAATCGGACACCAACAGTGTCGATGAGATTGCCTTTGCCTGGATGGTCGACCAGATCTCGAGCGAAAGCCTGCTGCAATTCACTCCTCGTACTCTCCAATACCCCATCTTGAATCGTATCGACAACACCAGCATGATTGTCAATGGACCGAACTGCACGATTCCCACGTCTCCCGAAGACGCCAATCAGCGCCTCATCCGCTGGTCTGATGGGATCATGGGCGAGACCAATTCTACCATGTATTATCTCAGCTCGTTCATCGCCACTCGTCGTCTTTGGTACACCCGGGAGCCAGGAATCTGGAGGGATGCCAGTGGACAAAGGATCAATCCCGAGAACCTTCGCGAGACGATCCACCCGACTATCTGGCATCGCATGAACAAGAAGGAGTGCAATTACCGTCCCGCCGCATTGCCGCAGAAGGAATGGTCTCGTGAGAAGGCGTCTCCCGAGGACCAAGCAGACACGGATGAAGCAGACAGGTATTTGTATGTTTGGGTTAAAAGGGACCCTGCGACTGGAGAAGAGGTGCTGCGTCTGCCGGAGTACAGAATGAAGAATGTCAGGAAGAGAGACTTTTGTCAGGATGACGAACATGGGAAGGAGAAGCGCTATGCTTTGTGGAATGAGAGCTTGGAGCTGAAGCTTGCGCCAACTGACGTCGCGAAGGAGCATGCGGGGCTGTGAGAGGGTGGTGCTCTGGAGTATCTCAATTTCAAGCGGGTGCTTGCTTATCTTACACTCTTTGGCGTGTCCAGCATGCCATTGTGCGGTATGTTTATCATTATGCCAAGGTTTGACGAGATTTCCAAGACTACGTTTGCTGTCAAGACAGTGTCGTTTATTTCCCTGGCTGACTTACGTTCCCGGACCTACCGCTGTGGCGCAGGACACCGATGGCCCCTTCAAACCCGTGGCGAATGATGCGCATGACTACGCACGCACTAAAGAGGCAAATGAATGGCGGTCTGGAGGGATCGGGTTGAGATGCGCGTGGGTGATACCGGACTTCTTCGAGATGATGAAGCATCACTGGGCTTCCGAGGACGAGATGACCGAGGGGCTTGACAGTGGCACATTCGTGAGGGGCTCTCCCGTCGTTCGCCGAATTTCCTGAGAGAATGGATGGCCGGACCTCGCCCGATACCAGAAGGAGAAATATATGGATGCGGTGGAGAGTCGATGGGAGGAATTGTTCGACCCTCCGACGAAGTGACTGAGATCGAGGTCGTCCACGATGCCGGCCGTGGTATCTCAGACGGGCTGAGAATCGTATCGATAGATGGACCGAAGCGCCGTAACCGTTTAACCTCGCGATGCAGTATGCAAGGCGGCACATTCCTTGGTGCCGTCCTGCGGTTCGCCGCGCCAAGCTTGACACTGTTCGACCCCAATTCAAAGCTCTTTGTTCTTCTTTCAAACACCGTGTTGGATCTTTCTTTGCCGATTCCTACCCAGAGGTGATTTCGTCGCTCCATCATGGTAGGCCCTCAGCCCGCGGACCACGACGACGATCAAGACTCCTCCAGCGAAGACAACTCCGGACACGCGCGCCTGTCAATTTCGGAGACACGACATCTTTGCAACATTACGTACTCCCGAGACGAGACTATTGCGGCGTTCAAAAGCTACTACGACATTCTCTCTGCCATGTATCTCGACCCGGCGTTAGTCCAGACACCACCTGAGGGAGGTGTATGGCCTGGGATGACGGTGGAGAATATGAGGAATTTTGGCAAGACCGATGAGATTGTAGAGCTGCTTGCCCGCCTGCCCTTCATACGACCGACTCCCGGCCGTCCCGTAGAAGGTGCTTTGACATGTCAGAATGGACCGATACCGTAGCTGACAGATGACGAGCAGCTGGAGGCAGGTTTGAGTTCAAGGACTGGGCGGCTGTCGCTGAGAGACTTCCACTACCGGTTGATCAGGCCGAGATAACCATTCGTGAATCAGAAGGAGTGTATGGGGAAATCCCGGCCCATGTCGTCGGACTCACTCACAACCGCGATGCCGAGATGTTTCTTGATACCCATCTTGGCGTGATCTACTTTCCCGGAGGCTCTTGCACTCCAGGCCCGACAAGGATCGCGCAGAACGCTAAGGGACCTTTCCCGCCAGTATCAGACTACGCTGGCGATTATGCGGCCGATTGGGATGCGGAGTGGCGCTGTGCTGGAACTGGAATACGTTGCTCATGGGCTATACCAGCATTCTTTAAATGCTGAAGTTTCATTTTCGAGAGTTGAATTACGTACCTTTGGGTCGGGGCCTGGCGGCAGAGGGTTTCATTCGAGGGACGGAGCGCGAGGAGCAGGACATCGGCGCTATGCTCCCACATATCCGCACCATCTTTCTCCAACACGGGTGGCCAGATATGTCACGATACCAGAGAGACCCGTGCATGGATGCAGTGGAGCGCATAATGGAAGAGCTCGGCTGAAATCACAGTGCTGGCAACACACGTTCAAAAGGGTCTCAACATTTCTTTCTGAACATGCCCACCAGTACCCGGACGTGTTCGGTGTTTGCCTACGAATTCGAAGTTCATACCAGTAGTTAAAGACTGGTCACGTGCGGAAGGTTCTATGGTTTGCCCCAGGCAAACAATATATGCCTGAGGCACTAAATCTGCACTACCTAAATAGTTCCTTCTTTCTTCCTTTCCATCTTAGACAACAACACGAACGCAAGACATGCAATCACTGTTCCTCACAATCAACTCCAGTAGGTGTCGATATGATTGATGTGAATGTGCGCACGCGGCCTGACTCTCTGTCCTCACATCAAACGTCCTGACTATCACAAATAATCCAGTGTCAAACTGACTTGCAGCGCCCTCATTGGACAGATGGATGTTCGCTGACCTGATTTTGGGACATTTCTTGGGGTGTCGGGCTACACTACAACTAGCTGTGGGCCGGCCAGCTTGAATGCGCTGGGACGCCTTGGTATAGCTCGAAAGCGTGTGTGACTTTCCGCTGCAGCCAGACATATGAATACGTTCATCATGACCAGCCCGCTCGATTCCTGCCCATCGCGCTCGGTGTTTTGTCCTCGCGGAATCAATTTCCATTCTGTCCAGGCACGTATTGAGCTTGATAATTGTAACCCGGTCGATTCCTCTGATGTCGCAAATTGTACGGATCTTCGTTTAGCAGAGCGAACCCAGGATCGTTGGTCGCGATGATTGACGGAAAGCACTCGTTGGCGTCTAGTCCATCGTTCGGCAGGACCACATGATTGAAGCTAAGCGCAAACGCTGGTGTGAAATCGTCGATGGTGGCCTCTAGCTTCTGAATCTCCGCTTCCCTCTGCGTCGTGTCCGGTGAGGGGGGAGGTCCCACCGCGGATTTCCTTACTGGTCGGATCACTTCATCGTCAGATAGGGCCTGCAAGGGATACTTGATGCAAGAGGATTTCCAAGCCTGCCCACCATTTGAATTACTATCCTGGGGCAAGTATCGAGCCAGCTGGGCGTCCGGTCGGTTGACAAGCATCGGGCCGAGGAGATAAATTGGGGGGAATTCATCGACCTGGCACTGGCCTTGGTACACTCGGTGCCGCGCATCTGTCCAGCCGAATCGAAGCGGATGTTGACAATTCCACTGCGACACAGCCTTTGTCTGGCCCCCTTTCCTCTCAGGGACGGCTGTGGCCTGGACCGGTTGGCACACTTGAGTGCCGTATTGTGGACGCACGGAGATGGCGGAACTGTAGTGTTGACAGGCTTGTGCGGCTCTCGGGAGGCCGTTGCCACACAATCTTGTAGCAACAACAGTTCTGCCGCCGGCGGGGTAAAGTACGCTGGTGGCAGTGATCTCACTTGCGGTCCACCTCTTGTTCAGCCCGCAAGAGGACAGTGTCACGACATTACCGTTCGCTGCGCGTTTGACCTTGGGGGGTTGCCCAGCCGATTTACACGTAACCGTATCTTGCCCCCACGTGGCTGGGTGCGGGGGATATCTTGGTTGTTCGGATTGCCCTCATCAGCCTTCTTGCCACTGCCCCGACGAACGTTTCTCAGGTCTTTGTAGCTACTCAACCCTGCTGGGATTGCGCTCATGATTGCAAATGCTTGTTTGGCCTCGTCTGGTAGAAGGCCGTCACCGCCGCACGGCGAGAGCCACCAGCTGTACGAACTTGCCGGATCCTGGTCCTCGTCGTAGGCGTGCTTCACCACCTCAGCACCCGTCAAAACGAGGAGCGAGCGCAAAGTCACGAGGGAAGAGCAAATATACCCAGACCGGCAGCCAGGATGCGACCGGGTGGAAATAGAGACAAATCCGATCTCTAAAACCATTTTCAATGAGTTCATGAGTATGGCGCAAGAAAGCTACGATGGTTAGCAGATGCACGAGATCCGGTAGTGACGGAGACCTTGGGCAGAACGTACCTGGGCAATTATCGGGAGGGCCTCGATGAACGTATCCGCGGATTCGTTGATGAGAAAATTGTCGCAAAGGCACCTCCCTGGAGCAGCCACTACTCCCCGCTGGCCATTGCCAGAGGTTCCGCTCCACGGTATCAAACCCTTGTCGTTGACGATCGCCATGCACCCATAGTTAGTTGTCCTGCCCTCTTCCGCCGCTCGTTCGAGGTCTGCAGCGCAATAGTATCTGCAGTGGGCCAGACTGCCATCCCGGTAAACTGCATCCTTGAACGAGACACATTCATGCTCTTTGCCCCTTGGCCAGTCAGCGTTCTTCGCTCCAGCACCACTTGCCTCGTCGTCGTGTCCGCCTTCCATTGTCGGCAGAGTGCAGTAGCCTGCCGGGTAGTAACCGTACTTGCAGGCAAAAGAGCAGAGCTGGTTTACAAGGACGAGCTATTATCCATAGCCACCGCCCCTTCCGTCAAACTCCCTAGTGACGGGCGTTGCTTGACGGGCCTGGTTGCTGAAAATTCGCAATACTCCCCTGGACAAAATCCAAGACTGCAGGTGAACTCACAGAGATCTCCAGTATATATTGACAGGTCTTCGCCGTGGACGCATCCAGTCTCTCCAGGCTCCGGCAGATCCGTCGGTGGCCTACTATCCGACGTGGGAAAGCTCTGCAGGTCAAGCGCCCAATCGATACTGCCGCCAAAGTTGAGTCTTGTCCAACGTGCACGCCTGGTATTCTTGGTCGTCGTCGTCATATAGCCCACGTAGTCGCCGTTGTAGAGCAGAATGTCGGAGTTGGAAGTCGCATCGTGGAAGTTGACAGACTCTCCTTTCCGGACAATCTCATCGATCTCTGCCGTAGCCAGGTAGCCTCTCGTGTTCGTGCACATCTCAGCATGACAGCCGGATTTGGCCATGTGGAAGGTCCGCCCATAGCTGGCTTCGCCGACGTATATCTTGTTATTCGGAACGCCAGCCTTTGTGACCATATTCTCGCAATTAGCTTCGAGCCGCGGTGCGGATCATAGTTTGCGGCCACGTACTCATGCCCAGAGCATTGGACGTTTCCGTGAGATTGACTAAAGAAGCTAGTAAGCATCCTGCTTCGCTGGGATATAGTTGCAACATTACCATGACTTCGTATGCACTTCCCTGAGTCACAATTGTCGGACCGGCCTTCTCACACGTCAGCTAGGATCTTGCCATAGGTTCTACTCAACAGTTAAGCGCATCGGCGTGTACAGCTTCTCGGCAAAGCAGCGGACCAGCTTCGGGACATCGAGACGAGACGAGACGGGTGATGCGTGCTGTCAGACATAAGCTACGACTGGAACGTGTGCTGACATTCACCGCTGATAGGGTGCCCATGCCGCATGGTGTTCGCACGAGCATCTCCGAGCAAAGGCCTTCCGCTTACGCTGAAGCATCTGTGAGCTGACCGATGAAGCAAGGCAATCAGACGCGCAATCACGCAGAACGACATGACCGCAGCGAGTGCAAAGAGCAGACCCAGAGCGTCGAAACTTCAGTTATCAACACCCCGACAAACGAATCAGGTTCCAGGCGGGTCTGTCCCGACGCCATGGCAACACCAACTGTTCCAACGATATGGAGTCTGCATGTTGGCTGTTGTGGTTGCAAAGGAACGTCGTGTTTGAATGATATTGACATTGACGAAAATCCGCCAGAGATCGAAACATCCCGAAACCAAAAGCCAAGTCCATCCACTCGCCATTCAACGATCGCTATTCGACTCAACATTCAGTTCGTTCGCCCCCAAAGCACCCCGAGCCTGCGACAAGCGAGCCAGCTTCCACGGGTTCCCTCCTGGTGTTGGAGTGCAAAGGAAAAAGCTTCATCGAACCTGTATTCCATTAGTTGGCATATGGCATGTCATCGAATGGCACTTACGCGATCCCAGAAATTCCCCATCGGCTCAAGACGTAGCACGCCTCACGGTGAATGCTTCGTCGGCGCTGGATTGCACATATGGATTGTGTGGAGCTTTGCTGCGCTCCTCGAACTTTGCCCGTTCTTCCAGATGTCGCCACGCTTGCTCCGCTCCTCGGACTTTGCCCGTTCAGTGCCTGGTCCTGGTCCAGGATAGACGGGATCAGGATTGTTCCAGACGTCGCCACGCTTCTCTGCTACTGGCATACCAATAGCGAGGCTGCTCAGGAGGGCGATAGTGGTGGCAGCGATGAATCTCATGGTTGTTAATGATCGTGAAGTATCAGGTGTAGTTGAGCTAGAAAGGAGGGAGTTTTGGTCGTGCAATAATTGGCGGTCAGATCGAAAGAGCGAAGACCTGGCCTTCTAATATGTACACCGGCGGCAAAGCAGGATATCCTGGCATCGTTCTCGTATTGATCCCTTTGTAAACTGCTTGGGTAGAGACAGGTACTTATATAGGCTAGGATTTAGCGGGCACTAAATATAGTTAGGTAACTATTATATCCGTATGTTTATCTACCTTATACTAATAGATAAGCCGCTTAATTATAATACTAATAAGGCTAGTAATAATAAGTCTAGTAATCTCTTAGCTACTATATTAGAAGAGTAAAAGGCAACGCCGCTACTAAACCTTTATATAGTCGCGGCTAAT
>AFIY01000282.1:0-13218 GCA_000223825.2 Zymoseptoria passerinii SP63
AAGAGATTATATAACTATTATTACGTAATCTTATCTCTATAATAACTTCTAGTCTCTATTAGTTCGAGGCTTAAAGCTTATAAGGTAGGAGCGTAGACTAATCTCGAGAACGGAGGCTAACCTCGAGAATAGAGATACCGTAGCTTAACGAAGCGACATAAATCTATCGATAGCTACTAACCTAGGACTCTAGCCCGATCGGTAGTATAGTAGTAGGCCGGGTTAGGCGATCTAAATTTAATATCGGGACTAATACTATCGATCTAAGCTACGGTAACCTTCTCCTTAGTAGGCTACTTTATAAGCTTAAGCGATCTTTTAAGAGACTTAGTAACTACCTTTCTATCGTTAAGGTAGAGACTCGTAGGTAAGGGCGAGGGTTGCTTCTCCTATTACTCGGTATTCCCGACCGTAGTAATATAGGAACGATTGTCGAATTAAGGCTAAATACTTACTAGCCTAGCGACGGCGAGCTGAGCCGTATAGAGTAGTAGGATGCTATTGTTTAATATATTGTAGAGCTAAGTATACTAGCCGATCGAAGACTCTTTAAGTCGCTTAAAGCTACGGTCTAAAATGTTAAATAGTTAAGCCTATGTCGTATACTCGACTTAACTTACTATTATCTACGCTAGCATGCCCGCGCTATATATCTTATTCGAGGCCGCGTACACTTTCCGTAACTATAGTACTAGATCTATAAGATTTGTAGTACGGTAGCCTTCCCCGGTCTTTCGATAGCTCTAGTACGTTAGATCTACTAGAGATCTAGAACTTCGTTAGAGGGCTAAGGTAGGCGGGATACTACGATATAAGGTGTTAGAATAGTACCGCTTACTACTTCCCCGAGTACTAGCTAGCCCGGCCGAGTAATTTAACTAGCTCTTACTATAAGATCGTAGTATATAAGCTTAGGCCGATATAGTTGTAGTCTACAATGTATATAGTCTCTTATAAGGTAGGGTAGTAATAGAGACCGCCTAGGTAGAGCACGTATAGTAGTATATAAGGGACTGCTTAACCGTAGATCGTATAGCTCGACTCCTCTCGGTAAATGTAGGGAGGACTAGTCCTTCCTAATCGACTTATAAGCGGCATTTTCTTATCGGTAGTATAGGTAGGTCTCCGATAAGTAGTCTCGTACTTAGCTAACTTAGTAGCGGCTCTAGAATATATAGATATCGACATGTGCCGTAGCTTTACATCCTCCGAATATTAGTAAATGTAGGGCATTTACTACGTAATATAGAAGAACAATTGCATTATTAACGAAATGTATAGCAATAGCGAGAGACATTTTTCGGAGTATATATACGTTAGAGTAGCTAAACTTAAGAGTAGTAGTATCGTATATATCGGCATATATCCTACTAACTACGTCGAGATATAGAGGCTCTTAGTAGTTTAACATTTAACACCTTCTTAAGGCTAATAGTTCGGTCGCTACTTAGTTAAATGTTGTAAAACGATAGAGCGGATTAATCTCGTACGTCCAAAGGAAGTATAATAGCGATCCTTTAGAAGCCTATGTTCGCAATACTAGACCTATAGTCTATCTTAACGTTAAAGGTAGCGTACGTAGATATAGTCGCTACCGTTGTATTTTACTAACACTCGCTAGGAAAGTTATTAAAGCATCGGGCTATTGATTTATATAAGCTACCTAGCACATTATAGTAGAGGTTACTAGTTTCTTACTAGTACGCAATACGCTCGGTAAAATTAAGGCTACTAATTTTACGACTATAGCCGTTAATACGGCGTCCTAGATGCCGGCGCGGCTACTAACCGCTCGTATAACATAACCTATTGTCCGTAATAGAGAGCGTAAAAGAACGTAGCTCGAGACGAGTTCGCGGTACTAAATTCCCGGATATATAACCGGCACTCGTCTAATCTATACCTAGTCCTCCGCTTAGTATACTTTTACGAGTTAAGGAACCGCTACCTCGACATCGGTTTATCCGCCGTAGGAGCTAAGTAAGCCTATAGAATCTAGGTATATAGACCGGGGTATAGCCTCGAGGAAGAGGAAGCGCGACTAGTAGTAGTACTTCTAGAAACGCTCGTAGATATAGAGTAGATACGGCCTATACTAAGGGGCTAGGTCGATCTAGGCGATAGAGAGTAGTTCGGAGACGCTATAGGTAAAGGTAGTAAGAATAGCGGATCTATAGAGCTATATTATATGTAGAGTTACCCTAAAGGTATAAGAAGAGCGACTTTAAGGCAAACTTTACTTCGTTTAGGTAATAATATTAAGGGGTATTACGAGTATAGTATCGAAGTAAGAAGTAGTGTAGCTATAACTATAAGCGTTAGTCGACGAATTGGAATTAGTATAGTAGAGAATTCTTACCGTAACATATTGCTTATAGCTCCTAGTACGATTAGGAGACGCGTTGTCGTCGAGCGCTTCCGTAGTATTATTTCGCTAATTACTACGCTAGCGTTAAGGAATCTAATATTAAAGTTAGTATAAAGGGCATTTCGTAAGACAAAATCGCTAACCTTACTATATAATACTTAACTATACTAGCAATCGATACTACCGCTTCGTATTTAGCGAGAAGGATATAGCGTAGCTAATTAGTAGAGTCCTACGACGTAGGCTAAGAGATCCTCGTAACCGTCGACTATCTAGCCCGTCGTCTTAAACTCCCTAGCCGACTTATTTAGTATCCGACCGCTAATTACTCCTACCGGGCTTATCCGACCGATACTTACTCTTAAAGCTTTTCTTCTAAGTAGTTCTATCTTTATGTTCCCTACCTAGTCTCCGTCTTTATCGGTACACTTATTATCCTTATTACTATACTCTTTTATATCCTTATCGTTATCGTTAATAAGCTCTATCCTACTACCGGCTTCCTACTTCTAATTCTACGGAGCCGTAGCCCGCGGTTATATCTTAGGTCGTTGTCCTTATCTAGAGATAACTTGTCCTTAATAGAGTAGCCGTAGATAACGTCGCGTACTATCTCCGGTTTAGATCGCTATCGGCTCTATATTAAAGTTCCGGAGCGGTCGCGCGGCTCTCTTATTTAGATTCTCGGCCGTATTAGCTCGTAGAGGCCCGGTATTAAGGTCTAAAACACCTAATAGCGGAATTAAGGAGATTAATAATACGCGACAACAAGTAGTCTTACTAGAAGGAAGCGGATAGATACTATAGACCGCTATTAGAACATAAAGGGCTTACTAAGCGCCTAGACCGGCTATATACCTTTCGAGTCCTTCGATAGACTAGATAGCTTTACTAATTAATATACCCCTTATTACCGCTCTTTCTAGAGCACTTATAGAGTTATATAGGTACGGTAGCTACGAGTTACGAGAATAGACGTTTCTCGACTTTTGCTTAAGGTAGGTCCGGACATTAATCCTTCTTCTTTATATAACGATGTAAGCGGAACGTTCTATTCTACGGGAGGTAAGTCTAACGCCGGATACGATTTATACGAAGAAGATAGAGAGTCGATTCTTATGTCTACGAGAGGTCGTGTTACGTCTATAAGAGGCCCTATAAGGAAGCGTAAATAGGTCGATTAGCTGAACCTAAAAGTACGACCTCGGAATAAACGACTCTACGGTAGCTACTTGGAGTAATTCTATCTTGCTCCTGTCCGCTACGGCCTATGTCGAATAGGAAGAGCTACGTGCATTACTACCCTAGTACTATCCTCGTAACATAGTCCTAGCTACCTATATAATATAGCGGACGTCCCGAATAGTACGATTAAGATATACCTCCTCGCCTAGATCTATAGCCGCTATAGCTTAATTGTATAGTTTAATTCTATACTATCGACGAGTCGGGCCCCTTTATACCTCCTCGAAAGATCGTAGACTTAACTAAGGATAAGAGCGTTTCGACCTAGATATAGTAATCTATACGAGTACTAGGATATTCGGCGTATAAGATCTATATATATATATAGATACGAATCTAGCAAGCGAGAACATTAAGACTAATAAAGGATAATAATAGCGATAGGGAGCGTTTCGACCTAGATACCGCGATCCGCGCGAGTACTAGGTTATTCGGCGTATAAGATACTTATATATATATAGATACGAGTTAGGTAAGTAGGAACATTAAGAATCTACTCCAGGACACCTTTAATAATAAATACGATAAGGTTGCAACCCGACTTAGACGACGTCGAGAAGGTAAAGAGACAAGAAAAGAAGACAAGCAGCCTCGCTAATAAGCTCGCGGCGTTAAGTATTAAGTAGATAGAAGAGAGGCCCGAAGAGGATAAGGATAAAGAGGATAAAGGGTATAAAGAGGAAGAAAAGGAGGATAGTATAGTCGATAGTATAATAGTTAAGCTACTACCTTATTAGGTCGATAGATGTAGCTAGCTCGTCTCTCGACTATCCGAAGCTATATAAGTCTAACGCCGAAGCAATCCTTATAATCCTACTTATATTAAGAAGAACTGTATCGGGCACGTTCGAGAGGAGCGGAGAAGCTATGTTAGCGGAGAAGCTTATAGAATACGTACGATTAGGCGGTCGGACTAGCGCCGTCTCTCCGCCTACCGGCCTTAAACGTAGACCTAGTTCTAATTTTTAATTCGGAGACGAGAAGGAAGAGGAAGGGTATACGTTAGACTGTTTTAAAATAGCACCCGCATCGCCTATAAAGCTAGCGAGGAGGATCTTAGGTAGAAAGAGTATAAAGAACTTGCTTTGTCGCTTCGCTACTACTACTACTACCGACCTATACTCTCGCTTTCCCTCCCGTAATTTACGTATAATACCGCTATACTCTCGATCCGACTAGACCGCTAGATAAACTCGCCGCTATTACTACATTAATCCGAGGCTAGCTTGCCCTAGAGATCGCTACTATACCTTACCTAACCGCGAATACTATACCGGCTCTCCGCTCGTAATATAATTATAGTTAGTACCTTAATAGACGGTTAGACCGCTACTATCGACTACGCCCTTTCTAGCCGCTATATAGTCTCGATAAAAGTATATACCTACGGCGTAGTCCGGGAGATCTCTACTAGGTAGCGAACGTAAGCTCTAGCCTTTAGGGCCTAGCTCGGTAATCTACCTAATTAAACTCTATAGCAACGGCGATAATAAGGTCCTTATAGACTACGTCTTTCTCCGACTACGCCTACTCGAAGGAAGTCCGAGTCGAATAGAAATCTTCTCGTATTACGTAAGCGTAGGCACCTCTATACGGACCGTAGATCTCGATTTCCTACGGGTTTATAGTAGAATAGATATTAGCCGATAAAGATAGAGGTAGACGAACGGGAACGCTAAGCGAGCTATAACCCGCGACATATCTCCTCTATCTAAACTATTACTAATAAGTAATAGTACCGATAGTAACGCTCGTCCCTCTCGCCGAGCTCGATCGTTAGTTAACTACGCCGAGCCTAGTCTAATAGTAAAGATACGTCGCCTAGGTAAGTAAATAATCGACGTAATTAGCGGCAGTTAAGATCTACGATAGAGTTTAGGCCTATAATTTGTCGACATAGAAGAAGTAGAGTTATACTAGCGTTACGATTAAGACTAAGCCCGAAGACGACGACGACCTTTAGAAGTATAGCGCTACTATACCGGGAAGCCCGCTTAAGGAGAAGAGTACTAACCTATACTACTATACTAAACTAGTCTCTTCGGTATAGGAAGCTATATAGTCTATTAACGAGGGAGAAGAGTACTAATCTACACTACCTACCTAAACTAGTCTCCTCGGTATATAAAGCTATATAGTCTATTAACGCTAATAGAATCGCTATAGCCTCTCGGCCTACTGGATTTATCTTAACTCTACGACCTACCTCCCGAAAAACGGCGCTCGAGGAGATAGATAAAGGACTTAACTAGGCGAAGGGCCGTAGCGCCGGCGAGGCCTATTTTTAGACTTAATGTAATATATATATCTTACCGTAGATCCGAGGAATAGCTTCTTCGCCGATCGGATTTATTATAAAAGACCTAGAAAAGCTTTATATTAAAGCGGCTACGATACTAGATCTTGCGACTATAAACCTTACTTCTATATCGGTAGAGATAGTCCGATAAGAAGTAAGGTCCCGTCTTGGCTCTAACGATTAGAAATACTCTACTATCTCGGTAACTTCGTTAAGTACGATCTATTCCCGGTTAAGGTCCCTTATTAGAAGCATACGGCTTAATAGTACGGATTCGAAGTATTTCTATATACCGTTAAGTAAGTACGCGCCCGTAGGTACTATCTTAAGCCTTAGTTACTTCTACCTCGCGCTTTAATGTAAATCCGATTAATAGTAAAGGTTACTCCTACGCCGGACTTATCGATTAGCCCGGACTAAAAGGATCTTACTCGGTAGTCTAGAGCGAAAGTCGCTAGAGTAACTTTAGATAACTATACCTCCTCGATCGCCGATATTTACTAGACTTTTAGCTCCAAATACGAATAAATTCTCTTTCTCCTCCGGTTTAATACTATATAGTCTACCCCTTAGGTCCTAGCCGTCCTCCTACCCGATTAGTACTACTAGCTTAAGTAAGAAAGAGGATAATAAAGGGAGGGCTAAAAGAAAGGTATTACGTAAACTTCGATTCGAACACCGACGATAGTAGTAGAGACTCTAAGTCCGAGTTAGCCGCTAGCTCTATACCGTACTTATACGATCGCGTAAAGGTTTAAGAACGACAACTCGAAATATACGGGACGGGCGTATAAGTAGAGGCATCGAGGACATTAACCGTAATTGCTCTACTAGAACTATACCTATCGTATACGTCCGAGCTACTTCGACAAATACGTTATCGAGCGGCTCTATAACCTATAATATTAACCTCTCTATAGTAAGCCGTATAATTATTAAGCCCTTTAAGGATACGCGGTCTAAACAAGCCTATTATAAGCTAGTAAAGGGTATAAAAGGAGGCGGTCTTTAACTGTCCGTATATTAAGTCTAGCGGGTAGTTACGAGGCGGTAGACTCTCGTAGAGTAGGTAGCGCGCTAGCGCGAAGAGTCTCGTCGCGATTAATAATTTAATACTAAGGTAGTAAAGCTACTTAGGCTATCCGTTAGCTCGCGGAGGTAGTAATCGAGCTTGCCTTGTTTGTAAACAATACGTATACTCTAATTATAGTCGTCAAATGCTCTAATAGGCTCTAGAGCTAGATATTAAACAGTACTATTTAAGGTAGTACCGACGATATAATTCTTTACTATAACTCGGAAGTTAAGCGATTCTTCTCGTTAGATTAGGAAAGGGTCTACCCGCTACCGTAACATATCTCGGTCCTATATATACTTAGCGGAATACCCGATAGTAGTCTAATACTACTTCGCCCGACAACACGGCGCCGTATCTATATCTACCTATAATAGCGCCTATTCCGGTTACCGACGGTACCGACGGCACCGACGACACCTAGCGCTAATCGCTATATCGACGTCCGGTTACCTCGTCGTATTATAGAGAAGTAGTACTACCGTAGTCCTACCTCCTATATAGGCCTACCTACATCTTAGCTTCCTTTATCTTTAGTCGAAGCTATTCTAGACCTCCTAGGTATATGCTACGGGAAATGTATATCTAGGTCTACGAGTAAGTAAGAGACGAGTAGCTACGACCTTTAAGTACGCGGCCAAACATACTCTACCTCGTTAGCAATCTAGGCGCAGTTATGTAAAATCCTAGTATCGTCCCTACTAACGTCGTCTTCGTATACTTAATACTAGTAGGCGTTACGAGCTATAAGGATTATTCTCTCGGATAATATGCGGATTATACGTGGTTTCTAGGGCATTAACTACGTTAGGTATAGGCAATTTACGAGCTTATTAGTTTAGGTCGGGTAAGTACCCTATCTTCCCTTATATACTATACTAGTAGCTAATTCTACTAAAGATAAGAATACGTCTCTACTTCTCTATTAAATAGAGCCCGAGCTTACCGCGTCCTACGATCTACTTCTAATCTACTACGCTATCTTTAGTTAGTAGGTACTTACTTAGATTATACCGGGTCCGGCGCCTTACCTTTCGCTAGTCTAGAAGGAACGGGGGCAAGAACCGCCGTTAAACTTAGATACTCTTATAGACACTATCGGGACATAGAAAGATACTACTACTACATCGCTAGGATTTTTAACTACTACGTAGGAGGAGGAGAGTCCTAGCGTTAACTTAGGCGATATCGTACGTACGCCGTAGAGATAACATACTATAGTCTATCCCTAACAAGCCCTACTACCCGGAGTTACTCTAGACTAGTGCCGTACCGAAACATCCTACTACATCCTATTCCCCTTTAACTATCCGCCGCGACTTTAAGAACTAGCTCGGGTAAGGCTTTGCTCTTATACTACTATTTTAAGTACTATACGGGGTTTTATTACCTCCGGGGAGGATTCTTAAGTCTAGGCGAAACGCCGAGCAATTAGCTACCGCTACTACGAGTAGAGAGATACGAGTCGTACTACTAGTCGTTTACTAGCGGCGGATAGAAGTCGGAAGTTAAGGATCGGTATAAGCGGGATTTAATAACCTAGACTTTAATCCCTCGTCGGTAACAATACCGCGCCTCTAGTCTATCCTCGTCGCGTACTACGTTAGCTATCTATACTTAGTTAAGAAGTAACAACTCTAGTTAAGCTATTTAACTCGAGCGTTCTACTATAAAATCTATGTAGCAAATCCGTATAGTAAAGGAGAGTAAAGCGTATAGGTAGAGGTAACGAGGACATTATAATAAGGACTATTAGAAGGGTAAAAGACGACGCTAATATTCCTTCTAATACTCCCTCTATCCCTCGGAATCCCTTTTCGAGGGATCTTCGGAATATTCTTATTATAGGGAGTAGCGACAGTTCGAACTTAAGATAGTTCGGCGTTCTAACGAGGGGTTCCGACGACCCGGATAAGGATACCTCCGATCCTAGTAACGCGATACAACTATACTAATTAACCTCTCTTACTAGACCTTTATATAGTCGCGGATAATATTCCTTCTAATAAGGACATTATAACGGGACGAGAGGGTACTAGTATATAGCGATAAGACTAACAATAGCTAGGTCGATCCGTATAGTAAACGTAAGGGTAAAGCGCGTAAGTAGAGGTATCGAGGATATTATAACGAACGAAATAAGTCCGACGATAATATTCTACCTACGGAACTACTAGTTTATAAACTAAAGAGCCTTAAGAATACGAGCCTACTCCTCGTAACATCCGATATAGTATAGCTCCGCCCTAGTTCCGACTAGTATAAGAGGGACTAAGGCTACGTAAGAGACGTAAATAGAGGACTCTAAATTGTTAACGGATACTACTATCTAGAATAAGGCGTAGAGTTAATAGAAGAGGTTTTTAAAACGGAAGCGGGCTAAATTATACCTTTAATTATAATACTAGTACCGTCGATACGGAACGTTAGATATACCTCGTTGAATTTTAGCGCCCTTTAGATAGAGATAGATTCGGAGACGAGATAGCTAGTTAGGACTAGGATAGCTTAATTAGTTCTTAGGGATAGAATGTCCTTATTATATAGTCCGCCTTAGCTTCTTTTTTATAGGGAGATCCTACTTATAAGTATAATAAGCCCGTATATATAACCTCTCCTTATCTTAAGAAAATACTCTATCCGAAAGTTCCTAATGTTTCCCTTATAATTAATTCTTCGGCCTAGAAAACTAGTATCTAGGTATATAGTATACTTTCCTTTAGCTAGCTATAATATCTACTAGCATATATAATTCGTATCTTAGGTATATCTTCTATTAGCTACCTATACCTCGATATCCTATATAGATCCTACATCCTACCTACCTCTTCGCCTACTATAAAGGAGAATTACTAATAGTCCTTAATAGATAGAGGCTAGGTCTAATAGTAATTATTTTATATAAGTCTATAGAACACTACTAACTTTACAACGGTCGATAAATAAGAACACTAGTAATAGCTAGAACCTACGGATTAATCGTCGCTAGGTAAGTATCGTCGTAGAGTTAATAGTAGCGAAGGGTATATAGATATCGGGTAGGATATCCTAGAGTCCTACGATGTTATCCGATAATACTAACTAAGTAGTACTAAATATAGTCGCCTAAAGTAGTCTCTAAGATCCGCGACCTTACCTAGAGTTACTCTATAATTATAGCTTATACTACCTTACTAGACCGGCTCTCGAGCGTCGATAGGAAAACGATAAAAGAGAAGAGCCTATCGACTTCTAAGCCTAGAAAGAAGTAGATAGCCTTTTATAAAAGGCTACTAAAAGGCTACCGAGATTTATATCTAAGAAGTAAATTATTTACCTATTTACCGCGTAGTATATAATACTACCCTCGACCCTTAACCTCTATCTTTAATATTAATTTAATCTAGGATTTTCGTAGTTATATCCTTACCGGTACCCTATAGGCCGATAGAGAGCATTCTAACTAGACTTCCTAATCTTATACTTTATATAGACTATCGTCGCGGTAGTCCCGCGACCTAATCGGTATTACTTATAATTTAGAATAAGAAGTCGGATAGACGGATCTATAGGGATAATACTAATATAGAGGATATATAGTACGAGGTAGACCCGTTTAATAATAGTAAGGGCTACTACCTAAGAGGGTATCTAAGGCGGAAGACGGTATAAGGTATAGTATATACGGTCTTAATAGGCTTAGTCGCGATTATAAGTTAAGCTATTACGATTAGAGTAGGAGTCGTCGTAGATAAGAGCCGGTCGGTATAGGCGATACGCCGTTAAGTAGCTACGGCTCGGTTAATAGTATCTTTCTAATAAGAGGCCCTTACTATAGTAGCCTTTAAACCCCTCCGTAACCGAACGAGAGGTATCTTAGAAGAGGTTACCGAGCTAGACTCTAAGAGACCTTTTACTAGAATCGTAGGTAAGGATCGATAAAGTCGCCGATAGCTAATAAATAAATTTCTAATCTCGGTACTAGTCTAGAAGTAACCTAACTAGCTCTAAAGTTTAAGATAAACGTATAGTATAAGCTCGCCCTAGGTTCGTAATTGTTAATAGTCCTTAATACTTATTATTATACCTACTAGACTTTTTATTCTTCTACTAACCTATCCCTCGTATTAGTAGCGTATATATTACTCCTAGCGGATCTCTAGCTTCCTTTATTACTATTAAGTATAAAGGACTAGGTATACGAGACTATAGTATCGTAAAAGTCTAGTATAGGAATTTTAGATATTAGTACCGTAAGTGTCCGTTCTATCTCGAGCCTCTTATCGTTTTTAGGTAAAGTATTCTAGACCCGTTACGTTACGGACGACTCTAGCTTATCCGAGGTAGAGGTAGCTAGAGACTACTATCCGCTCGTATTAAGTAGGAATCCTTACGATTAGTTATCCGAGTATAGCCTACGCTAGATCTCTCTAATATATAAGCCTACCGGTATTATCGATACTATCGTATAGTACGCTTAGAAATATAGTACTAGTCCGGTATAAAGAGGGCCTAACGTCGTAGTACTATAGTCGCTAGGTAGGTAATTAGAGGAGTAGCTTTACTAGATATACCTCGTAGAGGTAATAACGTCGCTAACTTAGATAAAAACGGATTTAATCGAGAGTAGACTATATAGCGGCGTTTATAGGAGGTATATATTAAATTAAAATATATATTTACTGGAGGCGTTAACGTATTCTTAATCGGAGGCGTAGTAGTAGCCGGAGGTATATAGTCGGTTAAAGACGTAGAGTTAGTCCGAGGCGTAGACTTAATTTAATATACGGATACGATTAGAGACGTAGATATAGTTAGAGAGGTAGAGTCGATCGAAGGCGGAGAGACTACCCTTAGAGAGAGTAAAGACTCTTTAATATAGGTCTATATAGTATTAAGCTCTCGACGAAGCGATAATTACGGCTAGAATAGTTATCCTCTCCTTAACCTTTTTAAGTACTAGTAAATCTCTAACGTACGCGATATATCGCTTAATATACCTAGTATCTACTAGCCTTAATCTATAAGAATTCTAAGATAGCTTTATTATATTCGAAGCTAAAAGTATAACCGATCTATCGGTACCTCTAGCCGAGTTTTATCCGCTAATACGATACTAGAATACTTTAATTACTATCGTAGCGCTTATTAAAATTACTATTAGCGAATACTACTCTTAGCCGGTATATATTACGTAGAAAATCCTATAAAGAGCTTATCGCTATAATTCGTTAGTACGCTAGAGGACGATATATCTAAGGAGGGAAAGATTAGTTAATTAAGCTTCCTAAAGGATAAAGTCGAGCTTTATATACTATACGGTAGACTATCGACTAGATAGGATACGATAGCTCCCTTTACTATTATATCGTTAAGGCCTAACGAAGTAGGATTAGAGATTTTATAGGTAACTTTAGCTACTAGCGGCGAGGTCTTCTATAGGAGTATATTATAACTAGTATTATTAACAAATCCTAGTATAGCTTTAGTAATCGATTTTACTCTAGAGAAGTAAGAGGTATAAACCTAACTTTACCTATCGAGCTAAGAATATTAAAATATCTCTATAGAAATTATACTAAGATTATACTAAGTTTAACCTCCTAACTACGCTTACCGAAGGTACTATCTATATCGAGGACCTTATTAAGCGGAGGTTAGTTATAGAGGCTATACCCGGCGAGGTTATCGCTCCTAGTAAATCTTAATAAGATAATACCGAGCTATATAAATAGAAACGGTAGTTAATCCTAATATCGTATACTCTACGATACCTAGAGATATCTCTAAAAGAACTTTTTAAAAAGGCCGGCGTCTAGTTATATTACTATCTCCGTCGTATATATAGCCGTAGTTATATATTTAGATTTATATTCCTAGGGGCCGGCTTAAGGGAGTATTCGGGCTACCTAGCGGTCGTAATATCGAGTAGGGTAGCGACCCGGAGACTATACGTAATAGCCTACCTTATATAGCGCTAATAAGGGCGAAGATCCTAAAAATACTCGAAACTAACTCTTATATTAATACGAGAATACGAGCGACGAATAAGCTAGATTTCTAGGTACGGATATATAGCGGAAAAGAATAACTACTACCCTTTAATAGTATCTTCTACGTACTAAGTAATTCCCTTAGATATCCTTCTAGGGAACGAACTCGCGCTTAATAGTTAATAGGCTCGCTAGGCGTAAGGTTTTTATATATATCGCCCTACTCGAAACGAATATATTAGAAATTAACTAAATATTT
>AFIY01000279.1:0-99212 GCA_000223825.2 Zymoseptoria passerinii SP63
CTTTCTTAGCTATAAGTCTTTCGGTATTCCGTTACCGACTCTTCTAGAGATAGCTTAGCGGTACTGTTATAAAGTCCTAGTATTTTACTCTTAAAAAAAGCAATAATAAGATATATATAAGAATATATATATAAGAATATTATATAAATATCGATAAAGGACGCGAGATATAAGATATATCTTAGCTCTTAAAGAATCTATAGGTTAATACCGATTATTGTTATTATATTATTACTATTAGGGGTAAAAAGTAAAATTTTCTTATACTTAGAGGGAAAAACTTAGTTCGACTTAATTCTTTTACTTTAAAGATTATAGAAATATATAAAGCAAGGAAATTCTAGATTACATACTATAGGGATTTATAGGGATTTTAGCCTAAAAGCTATATTATTAAGAAAATTGCTTTTTCGTACTTAAATTTGTTTTTTTTAGTAACTACTAAAGGAACAAAGTTGTCGAAACTAGCTTAGACCCTATATAGGCTCTTCTCTCTTATAGTCCGTGCACTTATCCGTATCTCGTCTACCCGCAACTTAAAACAGCACTCAAAATTACAAGAGAGAAGAGTCTGTATAGCGGGATAATCTACATAAGATAGAGAAAGAGAGCGATCAGGGGCACTAGCGCTGCTGCCTGAGGCATGGAAGAGTGCTTAGGTTTGCAATTCTCGTATTCCGCCCCCTGCTCCAACCACGTATCATGCAACCTTGCAAGTTTGCAGACTACTCCTCCTTGCATGCGCGTCGTTATCGCCACCTCACCTGCTCATTTCGACGGCGAACAGATAAGTGATACAACCTTCCTAATCGGACCAACGCTCTCCGTCTCGTGGGTCGATCAAGCTCTCCACCGGCCTTGGCATCACTGTCGACCTCCAATAGAAGCTCGTTACGACCGTTGCCATGGAAGTTTCGAGTTCCTTGAATCCAGACTTTCCATTGCTCCTTCCGTTCCTGGTGGTGCATCAAACTTGCGCAGGGATGCAGGAGGGGGGAGAAGCGTACCGACATTTCGTGAGAGAATGATGACCAGAAGACGGGAGCGCTGATGACTGCCGGGCGACGGTGATGGGTTGCATTGTGGACCTTGATGGCTGCAATTGTGGTTCACATATGAGCCTGATGGAGTCCGTGTCTGATCATTCCCCTCAAAACCACATCTTTGCCACCTCTTCGACGCAGCAATCCAAATCCATCGATATCATCAAGAGTCATGAACGAAGAGGCTGAGCGACCTCCCCGTCGGGCCCGTCGGCCTTGCCCGGCGTCTGCTTCATATTGAGTGCAAGCAGAGCTTCGCCCGAAGATAGTGTTGGTCCTACGCGAGTCTACTGCAATATGCACCGCGTTTCCTACACATCGTCTCCGGGCAAAGTCCGCCTCCATTCAACCACGCCGGCTCATCAACATCTCCCACATGGCCTTGGTCCGCGGGCTCCGACTGGAGGGACAATTTCTCCGTGTCAACCTCTCAAATCGCCAACTGACCATTCTATAGCCTACTTTCGCAATGCGAGCCGACCATGCCAAGCTGGACCCTTACATGTCTCCTGCCTTATTGGGCAACGACTGACATTGCAAGCCTCTCAAGCTAGCCAACCACATGTCCCTTCCGACCAATCAAGGCACTTCTCCGGCGAACGGCGATAAGTGATCGACTGGAAACTACCCTGCTTTGTATGCGAGACATAGTAGCCTGCCTGCTGGATGCTATGGTACCTTCGTATGGGAGACACGCGAGACAAGCGTGTCAAGCGAGATGGATGCAAAGAGGAAAGTGGCCGACCAGCGAGTCCATCAGGAGTACTATAAAGCGGTCGAGGTAGGTCGTGTTGGAGCTAAATCTTTCCTTGGCCACCCTCATTCAATAATCTCATCGCATCTCAATCCTCATACCAGTTCCACTACCGTCAACATGAAGTTCGCCATTTTCCTCACCGCTGCTTTTGCCAGCTTTGCCTACGCCAAGGAATACGTTCGTTGCGGCACTCCCAACGCCTCCGCGAGCCACATGCAGGAGATGAGCGCCGCGGTTGAGGCTGCTGCAGACAGCATTTCCGCCCAGGCCGCCAACGTCGACGTCTTCGTCCACGTTGTGACCACTTCCGCCAAGTCGGGCCGCTACACGCAGTCCCAGGTCAACAGGCAGATCCAGGCCATGGTGGGTCGCCCGTATCCGTACTGTCTTCGAGGCAACGACTGACACTCATCCACAGAACACCGCCTACAGCTCCATGGCCATCTCCTTCAACCTCATCAGCACCGACTTCACCGTCAACAACGCCTGGGCCGCCGCAGGCCAGAGTTCCTCCGCCGAACTCGCCATGAAGCAAGCCCTCAAGAAGGGTTCCTACGGCGACCTCGACCTCTACTTCCTCTCCGACCTCGGCGGTGGCCTTTTGGGATTCTGCTACTTCCCAGTCGCCAGCCCCTCCACCCGCGACCGCCAGCTCGACGGCTGCATCAACTTGGCCGATTCCCTGCCCGGCGGCTCCGCTACCAACTACAACATGGGCTACACCGCCGTGCACGAGGTCGGTCATTGGTTCGGTCTCTACCATGGTAAGTTTGCGAAGGGTACAAGGCCTATGGCGTCCGAGACTGCCTCGGGCCACAGCCAGCCAGGTCTTACCCTGTCTTGTTCCTTGAGATCTGATCATCGTTAACCTTTATTCCTTGGTATTTAGTCTTCCAGGGCCAGTCCTGCTCCGGCGCTGGTGACTCTGTCTCCGACACCCCTCAGCAGTCGACGGCCACGGAGGGATGCCCGGCGAACAAGGACTCTTGCCCGAATGTTGCGGGTCTTGACTCTATCAGCAACTTCATGGACTACTCGTACGACTCCTGCATGGAAAGCTTCACTCGCGGCCAGAGCACTCGTGCCAATTCGCTATACAGCCAGTACCGTGCCGGTAAATAAGCGTTGATGTTCGAGCGAATTGAATGATGGCATTTTTGAGCGAGGCGTGCAGGCGATGAGTGATGATGATAAAGCGACTGGTAGAAGTGGTATACCCATAGCTTGGATATGCGATGGAAATGATGTATGAATTTGGACGGATTCCTTCACTTCGTCGTCGAAAGTGATTCTTGTAAAAGTGGGGGCCAACGCCACGCGAGATCGACACGTGCAAGCAAGCCAATCGCGTCTACCTCCCGTCACCAACAACGACTTTCACACTTCTCAAACTCTCTAAAAACTAGCAACCTCCATCAAAAACAGGCATCGACATCCCAATCATGTCATCAAAGACCTCCCGCAAGCGCGCCGCCGCCTCGGAAGACCCAGACTCCGACAGCAACGCCGTCCAACAAAGTAAGAAGTCCAAGAAGACGTCCGGCCCAAGCACAGAAATGCAAACCGACGCCGACGGCAACCCGTTCTGGGAGATCTCCAACAAACGCCGCTTGGGCGTCAGCACTTTCAAGAACCAAGTCATGGTTGGCATTCGGGAGTTTTACGAGAAAGATGGACAGATGTTGCCGGGGAAAAAGGTGAGTTCTCGCCACTCGATCCCTAGCGGGATGTTTGCGATGATGTTGCTGATGAGGATGCAGGGTGTCACGCTCACGATGGAGCAGTTCAATGCTGTGATTGAGCTGTTGCCGCGGATTGAGCCAGTGTTGAAGGGGAAGGGGGTGGAGGTAGTGAGGCCGGGGTATGATGCGGTGGGTGGCAGTGGAGCGGAGGATGGGAGCGAGGACGAGGATGATGGTGGAGCTGAAGCTGAGAAGGAAGGGGTCAAGTCGCCGCCTGAGAAGAAGGTGGACAGGCTTGACAAGTACAAGTCGAAGAAGAACCATGAGAGTACGAGTGAGGATGATTGACGACTTGAGGAGGCAGCGGCTGGTGGAAAGCGAGCTTGGTGGGTTGGGCTGCATCAGAATGGTTTGATGGAGTGATGCAATGTGATACCCAAGACGAGACCGACGAACGCAGCCCGCCATGATGGCGCTATGAGACTTATATCGAGGCGGCTCATCTTCGATGTCTCGCAGCTGAGACGTGCGACAGCGCTTTCAGGGAGTTATGAAGCTAAGGAAGTACGACCAAAGCATGAACACGGACTGAGCTCTATAGGTCTTGAGATCACTTTCCATTGTTACAACGTCCTCGAGACATGACTGATACAGAGCGTTGCACAGATACGGATATATACGAACAGGTGTTAACAGTCTCGGTCTACTTGAGCAGCTCATGCTGAAAGGATGAAGAGGTGCTGGCGATGTCATGGAATGCGACCATAAGGACGCGGAAAGTGTGTTTGACTCGCTCTTGTCTGTTGCGGCTTCATCGAGACGAGAGTGATGCCCTTTCCAGCTGGAACTGGACGGCATGTGCAAGTGTACTGCACCTCCTCCTCGCATCTTGCTGGTGAATCAACAATCAGCTTTCTCCCTTCCTCGATCAACCCAAAACCCGACAACGACCTTGTGTTCTCCTCCAGCCCACTTCAAACTCAACACAATGGACGTCCTACACTACAACTTATCACCGGACAACTTGCCAGGGATCTCACCACCGGCCTACTCGCCAACGAACGCTCCTTCGAAAACATCAGAGATCGAGAATGCCTTAGGACTCGTCCACCGTCTCATCAAACAGCAAGAACCGTGGGAGGTGACGGAGTAAGACAGGCCGCTTGGCTTGTGTCTGATTCGCGGGACCACTTGGGCTGACGAAGATAGTTGTTCCAACTTGCACGACAGAGATCCCGAGCTGGCAGATGTGCTGTGTCGCATCGAGCGGCACTGGGATCGCAGAGAGGCACGCCAGGCGGGAAGATATTATGCCCATTGGAAAGAATGCAACCATTGGAAAGAGTGCAAATGCGACGGTGGTGAGCGAAGGACTGAGAAGGGAAGGCTTAACAAAGCCGATGGGAAGTCTCATCAGGACCCTAAAGTCTTCGTGGCTCTTTTGACGGGACTTCTCGTGTGGGGGTTGTGGCGTGGCTTCTGGGCCATGTGGCGGTGGTTTGGACCAGGAATCTGGTGAAGAGATGTCTGCTACACTCTCTTGGTTTATAACCGGGACGAGAAAAAGTCTATGTTTGGTCGAGGCGGACTTGGGACGGTATGGCAATAAGGAGAATTCAGTACATTATGTTGACACGAGAAACAGGGCATCGACAGCAAGAGCAGGGCAAGGACAAAGAAGATACCAATCTGCAGTAAAGCAGTCAGTGAGTTGTATAGAAGGCATACAGTACACCACACTGAAGACAAGACTAAGAGCATGTCGCCTCCACAGGTTCATCGCAACAAACAATGAGCAGTCTTTCGATCACAATTCAAACAGCCAGTCAATCCAATCGAGTAACATGCACAACGTAGTCCTTCCAAGCCGACAGATTCCGCCAGACAACAGCCAAATAATCGAAACATTCACAGACCATCACTGACACACCACACCACTCCCGATCACTCCCCCTCAAGCCTTGTGCACCACCAACCAAACCGGCGGCAACGCCTGACCCCTCTTCTCAGTCCATCCCATACTCGCCAACGTACCCTTCGCCTTGTCGTCCTTATACGGAATCGTCGTGCCCTTGATCCACCTCCCATCTCCACACTCCACCACCTCCGTACACGCCCAGTCCTTGCACTTCTCCGCTCCGTCACCCTTGGCGCCCATCACTCGCTCCACCACGTCTCTGACACAGAACGCCGTGCTGACTTTGAAGATCTTGAACGCCAGTCCTTGGCCTTTGTACCGATCTTCCCAGATCGGAGCGCCTTTGTTGAAGACGTGCAACATCGTGTGGGCCGGAGGAAACATGTAGTTGACGCCCGGGGATAGAGTTGGTGGTGAAAAGTGGCCGGTGGGGTTTGCAGGAGTGGTCTTCTTGGCGCAGTCGTTGCAGCAGGCGGTCTTGGCTGGAGGCGTCGATTTGGAGCAGCAGACCGTGGTGGTGTTCGGAGTCGTCGTCTTCGAGCAGCAGATCGTGCTGGTGGTCGGAGCCGTCGTCTTGGAACAGCACACTTTGGTGCAGGAGGTAGCCACGGTAGGAGCTGGGCAGGAGACGGCCGCGGTGGTTTCGCCACAGGCTGGTGGAAGGATGGTCGAGCGGTCGGCTGGTGCGGCGGCGGGGGCACAGACTCCGAAGTTGGGGTAGAAGACTTGGTGTGCGTAGCCGGCTGGGAGAGATGGACTGCAGTAGGTTGTGCGTCCTGGAGGGGCGCAGGCCGGGACTTGGAAGTATTGCGAAGCCACGATTGGAGCCGGGGTTGAGTTTGGGGGTGGGATATAGCCCGTTCCTGCGCGCCAAGCGTAGGGGGCAAAGCTCATAGCAGGTTGAAGGGGAGTTGGGTGAGGAGTGGTCTGCTTGTGAAGCAGAAGTATTGTGATGATGGAAGCTTGATGGTGTTGCGTGTGAGATGGGAAAGAAAGTGGTGTGGAAGCGAGGGTTCAGTGGGACTAAGTAGGCAATCCGAGGATGGAAGAAGTGGACGTCTGATGGGCAGCAAACAGATCTGAGCCATAATGCGGTATTGAAGGCGGCGTCCACGTGTGCAGGCGGCCAGAGATAGGCCATTCGCAAAGATCCGGTGAAGGGGCCGACCATACGCGCACGCTCGTTGGAAGGGTGTGTGATGTGATTTCGTGGGAGGCGTGATCAATCTTCGAGTTTGTCTTTGGCCTGAGGACGAAAAGTCCTGTTTGTCTAGACGAGATGTGCTTGCTTCGATCATCCTGAATTTAGATCAGCCGGGTAGTCAGACGACTCGAATATTGCATTCTTGAAGTCCAGAGGACGATGACCATGAGACAATCTGTGTTGGCGAAAATGTTGCTTCGACAGCATATTGATACAGTACTCTTCGGTATATCGTATCCATCGTCATACACCCGCCACAACGGCCAAGCCTTCGTAGATCAACTTCCTGACCGCATAGAAGCTCCCCTCGTTGTCCCTCGTGCGAGCCATCGGCCTTCCCATTCCACCGGCTCCAGCCTCAACCTCGATCTTTCCGGTGGTGGACTTTCTCACAACGACGGTATTGTCGATGAGCAGTGTGCCCTCGCCACGGAACTCTGCCGTGTGCCCAGACTCGCGCATTATATTGCGTAAGTCTGCGAGACGAAGATCGCCGACATGCACGGGTTGCGTAGCGCGGTGATGTACTACACCGACTCCACCAGCTGCTGTCATGGCGACCAGGTCGAGAACAGGCATGGAAGGTTTGGTTTCGAGACCAGTCATCTTCGTGTCCTCCTGCCTCTCTCCCTTGACGAGCTTCGGCTTCTTCTTGTCGCCTTGTTCCACCCCTTCGTCGGTCTCCACCTCCTCGGCTTCCAGACCCAGACGACCAGTGAGAGCAACGACGCCAAGACCTTTGACATTCTGCCACGTGAGCTTCTTGACGAGCTGTCGACTGAGCTTCAATGTCCAGGCATTCGTGTCGACGCTGGCGTCTACCATTTCGCCAATGATCGGAGCGAAGACATCTGTGGAGTTGCCGTCGCCTGCGAGGAGTTGTCGGCAATCTTCTGCGAGAGTTTGCGTTTCGGATACGTCTCCTGATATGAGAATGAGCTTTCGCGGTCGGATGAGAGGGATCAACATCTGCAAGTCTCGCTTCTCGTGGAGACCTGAGAAGTCGACGTGTGCGATTCGCAGTTGCAAAGCGAGTGTTTGCGTTGTGAAAACAATCTTTTGAGCTCCGTCGGCGGCCGAATCCTCGGGCTCGTAGTCGCTCTCGCCGTCACTCTCTTCTTCGCCTCCCTCGCCTCCTGCACCTTCGCCTGTAGCTTTTGCAATGAGAGCGTCGATGTCGTCCGGTGCCCGTGATTCCTTGGATTCCTCAGCCTTGGCTCGCTTATTCGTGTCCTGTCTGAGCGGCTTTTTTCCTCTCCCGTCTGAACCGTTCGAAGTTGCCGCGTCATCCCACTTCCTCTTCTGACCGACGGCGGACGCTTCATGTTTGACAGCTTCACGCATGTCGACGCCATCAACATCATCTCTTTCCTCCGCGCGGAGATAGTCCTCGGGCCTGATGATGTCTCCGTACTCATCCGCTTTCGCTCTGTGTGCCACGAATGGGAACATTTTCTCCCTGCCACGCTTATTCCTCACGTCAAAGTCGTGGATGTTCTTACTTCGCAATAGCACATTGATACCAAGCTCGGCATCTGATAGGCCAACCTTGCGCTTATTTGTCTGTGTCATTTGTGCCGACAGGTTCAACGCGCGACCTTGATGTTCAGTGTCCTCATCCTCATCTTCCGACTCGGACGACTCTGAAGCTTGATCATCTGCAATCTCAGTGGTGACGGCATCATTGGCTGTATTGTCACCTTGTAGGCTACTATGTAGCTGTCGTTGGCGAGCAATGTACTGCTGGTACAACATGTTCTCATCACCATCGAGCGTCTCAACAGCATAATTCCGCAGCGACACCTCATGACCCTCGGCTCCAACAACTCTGGCGCCAGCCTTCCCAGACGATCGCTCCTGCCAGCATCGCGCAAGCTGTGCTGCGAGACTGGGACTGGCCGACTTCGCATTGGACACTGTCTCGGTCAGCACGACCAAGTTCCGAGAATCTGATGCTAAACTCTCCAGAGCTGATCTCGAGAATCCCCACTCTAGCGAAGCATCACTGGCCAGCAGGATACAAGGGCTCGATCTCCTCAGTGCTCGATCGAATTGGCTTTTCCTCTCAATCTGCTTCACGAAATTCCACTCCAGCAAAGTCGGTACCTTTTGATTCCCCACCTGCTGTTGACCCATGGCCGCCTCCGCATCTCGAATGATCGACTCATCTAGCCATTCCAACATTCCTTGCAATTGACGGACGGTGTTGGAGCTCGTCTTGCTGGCCATGTAGATCTTCGCGTGTCGATACGTATCCGCGTGTGGTCCGTTGATGTTTTCCTTCCAATTTTGATTGAGCACGAATGCCAATTCTAGAACTCGAGCAGAAGAATCTGTCGGTATGAGGACCTTGCCACCCTGTGCGATTGTGTCCCTGATCAGTCCAACCAAGGCCTCGTCTCTCTTCTTTCTTGGCATTGTATCCGTCTTCTCCACACCCTTTGAGCTGCAGATCAACGCTGTCGGTCTCCGCAGCGCCTCGATAATCTCAGCTCCGCCTGAAGCATTGCCCAGCCACGCTGCGCCGGAGAGCAGATTCTCGCGACCCTGATTCCAGTCTGTCGCATAGACAATGCTTTCCATGCTGTGCTGAATATGCCATATCGTACCACCGATGGTGTGCCCTGCACTGTACGCCGTGACAGTCAGGTTACCGAGGGATGGCGACCATGGTGAAGGAACTGGCTGATGTGGCTGGCTGTATTTCAGCGGGTGGATGAGGTTGAAATATGAAGCGATTTCGTCCGCGGTCGGAGGCTGGAACAGGAGATTTGGTGTAGATTCCGGCGCGAGTGCCACTGGAGAGGAGGAGATGGAAGATGTCGGTATCACGGAAGCGGCCAGAGGCGAAGACGCGTAGATATCGGCGATTAGAGTCCGACCAAGGTTGATGACAGGCGTGGTCGCGTAGACAGGAATTTTGTTGAAGGCAGGAATATGCTTGCAGCAATGCGCGTATGCTCCGATGTGCTCCACCGTCGCATGCGTGAGAAGCACCACTGAGAGCGTCGACACATGTTTCTCCAAGGCCTGCAGCTTTTCCGCATCAAAGGTCTCGTCCCATCCGACATCCACCAGCACTTTGACACCCCCGTCGAGTTCGAGTAATGATTGTGAAGCGGGCGACTCGGACTGCGCGCCCAGCAGCGCCGTGAAGTTGAACATCGCGGTGTATCGACGATGACTATCGCGGTAGCATGGTCGTTGGAAGGATCGTCTGCGCACAATGCGATGGCTTGAAGTTGAGATGTAAGGTAGTATCTGATGTCTTCACATGCCAGAAAAGCAGCAGGTGAAGCGGCCGGCTGAAAGTCTATCCACCTGAAAGTCAAGCTTCTGACGACGATCTTCAATGAGCTTCTTCTACCCGACATCACCCACGTCCCACCTCGAAACACCATCACGACACTTCCCACAAATCGAATATTCCGCACGACGCACGACGCACGACGAACTCCGCTGCGTAGACCACATAGTACGGTTCACGATTCCATCAAGAAAAGAGACCGACTCTGAGGAGTTCAGGCGCAACAGAGCGCCGAATACGCAGGCATGGCGAATCGGGAGAAGGGCGGCCGTGTGGTCTTCATTGGCAACATCCCATATGGTGAGAGTGGCGCATCGAATGATATCGATCTACAACTACTGATACTACGAATTTAGGCGTCAGTGAAGAGCAGATCATGGACATCTTCAGCCGCACAGGAAAAGTCGCTGGCTTCAGATTAGTATACGACAAAGAGACGGGATCACCCAAAGGCTTTGGATTTTTGGAATATACCGACGCCGACTCAGCTGCGTCCGCTGTGCGGAACCTGAACGACTTCGAGTTGAATGGCCGGACACTGCGGGTGGACTATAGCAACGACAATCGCGGAACTTCCAACAACAAGGATCAAATTCAGGAGCCCAGCAGTCGAGCACCTCCACCCGCACATTTCAACATGAACCAAAGCGTTCCTCCGAATCCTGCAGCCCTGCCGGCTCTCCCATTAGGAACGGAGCTCCCACCAGGAGTCACCGCGATCGATGCGATCAGCAAGACAATTCAAGCCATTCCCACCCCGCAGCTCCTCGACCTCATCAGCCAAGTCAAGGGCGTATGCACGTCGAATCCAGCACAGGCTACCGCGCTGTTCCAACAAGCGCCGCAATTGGGATACGCTATATTCCAGGCAATGCTTCTCCTCGGCCTCGTGGACCCGAACATTGTCCATCAGCTCATCGAGACCACTGCACCACAGCAAGCGCCCGTGGCTCAACCGCCGCCGATGGCATACCCGCCTCAAGCACCTCCCCAGGGATACCCTCCACAGCATGCTGCACCTCCGCAACAATACCCACCACAATATGGCGCCCCTGCGCCTGCGCCCTACGGTCAATCGTACGGGCAAACGCCGCCGGTTCAGTACCCCGCGTACGCACCTCCACCGCAGCAGGCACCAGCACCAGCGCCAGCCGCCATAGATCCAGCTATTAAAGCTCAAATCATGGCACTTACACCAGATCAGATCAACAATCTGCCTCCAGAATTCAAATCGCAAGTATTGCAGCTGAGAGCTACCCTTGGGATGTAGAGGATACTCACGTTCGGGCACGATTGGTGAGGAGTGCGAGATGGATCGAATCACCGACAGTCATTCTCCCGTCATTCCTCGAGATGTACAAGTGCTCCTGGTCACGTTCGTCAACCCGTCTGCATGATGGCTAGGACGTGGACACCAAAGCCATCACCCACGAAGAGCGGCAATCCGGATTGACGCATACCGGATGCTTTCCAGACCACACAGAAGGTTGAAGATGAAGCAGCCAGCCGACCGCTTCGGTATCGAAGGCCTCTTAGTGTCATTGCTGTCCTCGCCGCCGGATGAGGGAATAGCTCGGACCAGCCAGGGTCAGGCTGTCTGGTATTTGGCCCGCATATCGGGCGTCAAGTCGTAGCAGACAATGTAGTAGTAGTGCTGCCTCAGCGAATCACGAAACGCTCAAGTTAACTTTCACCGCAACCCTCTCATGTATTCAAAAACACAACAAGGTAGGCGTGAAGAACTCACACAGCCACAGCGCCACACTTTCGTTGAGTTTCGAGCTGGGGCGGATAGTTCGTTAGCGGTAGATCTGTTATTTCTCCGGCCGAGGAAGACGGGAGAGGCTGGGCTGGCCGGGCGAGCTGCATGACAACGCACGCATTTGCATATATCGTTCGGGGAGAGACTCTTCTCCGCCCATGATTACCACCACTTGGAAGACGCATCCGATGGGATGATTGAGTTGCGTGCCGGACCTCAAGTAACTCAAATTCGCGCTGTGCATATTGCTGCATTACTTTGCGCCGTTGTACAGGCCCGAATTATTGTATACAGTACACCGAACACAACAACCCACCAACCTAAGCAACCCGATCCACGACGATACGAGAACTATTTTTCACGACCTACACCTGAATCGAGCGCGACGACGAAGAGCTCTTACATTTAACTTTGACGCGCGACCGCTACGATCATAACATAGTGCTCCGAGATTTGCGACACCATTGCAATAGCATCAGCGGCCTACCGGCGCCACCCAACGTCTCCGCAAGGCATATCCACATTTTACTCGGAAAACTGTTACCATGTGGAAAGCGGCCTTCAGTGGTCGCAGCGAAGCCGGTGGTTCCACAAGCCGTCCCGTAGATCCACGGCGCAAACGTAGCCATCGCGCGGAGAGCGTGACGAGCTCGACGTCGCGACGACCACAGGAGGATGAGAAGGACAGGGAACGAGATAAGCGACGCAGTGGGAGGAGCGGGAGTGTCTACGGAGACGATGGCGCGCATGCGACACCGTCAAGCTCTCGTGCCGTACCACAAGCATCGTTCTCGTCCTCTGCAGCACCCTTGACCGCTAGTGCCCTGCGAATGCTTCCTGACGACGAAGAGGAATGGGAGGACGAGGACAAAGAGGCACGAAGCGAGCGTAAAAGCAGACGGGGAGAGGGTGAGGAGAAGAGGCGCAAGAGCAACAGTGGTAAAGCTGGATGGGTCCGAAGTCACAGCCGATCGCGCGATAGGAAGGACAAGATCAAGGACAATAAGAAAGCTTCCTCAAGCTCCGAGAAGACTTCGCGAGAGAAAGAGAAAGATCGACCGCGGAAACAGGTGCTGGTCTCGGCCGAGCCAGAGGATATGCGAGCAATGCCAGAAATGGGCAGTTTCGAGCAATTTCCCGGACAATATACCAGTGGACATATGGGTCCTGCACAGCCTGCGCATTCAAACGCGATGATGTCCGGTGCTCTTCCGGACTCTGCACCGCAGCAAGGTCAATTCCCTGGCCAGGACAACATACACTTCGAAGCCTCGATGCCCAGTCGTGCCGATAGCTATGGTCATGCTGCGGACTATTATCTCGATACTGGCGAGTCGGTGCAACATCAGCCTGGCGTGAGGCCCGCCACTCCGAACATGCTCGTGAATCCGGACCTTCACTTGGTGCCTGCTTTGGCTGAGGCGCAGCCTGTAAGCGATACCGGCAATGGAGCTGCCGCCGACTTCTACACTGGTGATGTTAGTATTGGAACAGGTGTCTCAGCTTCAGCCCCGGTGACACCGGCTGGGAAGACAAAGCCAAGCAAGCCCGAGAAACAGTCATCTTCGAGCGCAACGAAGCCTTCCAAGACCTCGAAACCATCGAAGACCTCAAAGCCGTCCAAGACCTCCTCATCAGGCGCTGCCGCTGCAACACTGGCCGGAGCAGCTGGAATCGCAGCACTGAGTGCTCACTCTTCCTCCACATCACATCAGCAGGGCAGCAACACTTACTCCTCCCAAGACCCCACGACGCCTCACTCGAAGCCGACCCGCCACAATCTTGACGGAGGTGTGTATTACGGACCGCCACCTCAATCACATGCTTCGAATGGCTACGGAGCGTCAAATCCACCAAGTTACACATACGGCATACCTGGTTCCGCAAGCGCACACAATTCCGCACAGTCTACTAACAACAGCTACAAAACCGCGCATACTTCCCACGGCAAGCACTCTGCCAATTCTAACATTCCACTCTTCGCAGGAGGTGCCGCGGCCGCAGGGCTAGCAGCATATGGAGCGAACCAGCATCATCAGCACAATAGTCATGATACGGCATCCGGAGGAGGGTACGGTGGCAGTGGACGACCGCCGACAGGAGGTACTGGATACTACCCCTCCAATCCCTCTGGCTCCGGCAATGCAATGAACCAGATGCATCATCACGAACACAAGGGACCAATCACACGCCTCAAGGACGGTCTGCTCAACTTGATTTCTTCGCCCGAGGACACCGCGAAGATGGAGATGTACACCGAGTACATCGGAGTCTGCAAGTATTGTTTCGATCCACGTACTTCGGCTGCGGATGCGCCACGTGTCCATCATTACCACTCGAGCCACGATTCATTCGAGGACTTGCGCCGTCGAAGATCAAACGAGAAGCTGTATCGAAAGGGAAGCAACGACTCTCCCTGTCGCGTGAGAATCGACAAGGGCGACCGATATTACGCTTCCGACAGCAGCCGTAAGAGACGTGAGAAAAGCCAGGGTGCGGGTATTCTGGGAGCCGGCCTGGCTGCCGCAGGTGTTGCGACCGCCACAAATACAATGTTTGGTGGCAACAAGGACTTTGACGATACGTACAGCGTTAAGTCTGGTCACCGAGAGCATTCGGCGATTCGAAGGAGCAGCCGAAGCTCGTCAAGAGAGCACCGACGGAGATCAACTCATGGCGTCGTTCGTCCTGGCAAGGAGGAATTCATCACTGTTCGAAAGAGTGACGGAACGACTGAGCGGAGGAAAGTCCGCCGCTCTTCACGCTCGACATCAGGAGAACGAAAATCGAGTGCCATCTACGGGATGGCTGCTGGTGCCGCTCTGGGTGCTGGAGCTGCTGCAGCTGCTTCGTCCCGGCGTCGTTCGACAAGCAGCTCAGATGGTTCAAACAGCCGACGAAGCGATCGCCGCTCCGCAGCACGCTCTACTTACTCTCGCAACGATCGTACCGAAGAGCCAACTGGCATCTTTGGTGGCTTTTTCTCGCCTCCGAAGAAGAAGCGCCAAGACTCAGGAGGTCGCAGAGAGCACCGCAAGAAGAAGCGCGGCTTCTTCACCTTCAGCAACAGTTCTGGTTCATCGACGAACTCTGAGCTGGCTTTTGGTGATGCGTTCTCCAGCAGAACAAGCCTACCTCTGAGCAGAAAATCATCCATTCGCTCTACTGCCAGGCGTGGAAGGAGGACGTCGGACGAGCACCTTGCGGCGACCGTAGCCGGTATCGGCGCTGCTGCTGCGGCTCTAGCTGCCGCGCAGAGAGGTGGCAGAATTAACAAGCGACCCAGCAGGGTAGAGCTTGGGGCGAAGAAAGACAGCCACCGCATTGGCCGAGATGGTCGCCGCGTTCGTTCTTCCGATGATGATGAGTGGGAAGATGAAGCGCCATCTGAGGACTCTCAGCAGGAGTCAGTAGATGGAGCTCTCGCGTTTGGTGAACTCGATGGGAGAAGGGTTTCCGGCCGGCAAAGTTTGGAGAGTATGACTTCTCAATCGTCTGCAGGCGGGCTCGGTGCCTGGGGCTGGCGATGGGGAGGTAAGGACAAGAAGAGGAGAAAGTCTGGCGTTTCAGCTTCTCCGCCACCGTCTTATCATTCCGGGTCCTTCGCAGGCAGCGCTGCGGCAGGTGCCGCTGCTGGCTATGCTGCCAACACTGCCAGCTCATCTTACCCATCTGGGCAGCCCGTCTACGACGATACCGGCAGGAAACTTCCGAGCACTAGCACGGCCTACTCATCTAGCTCCGCTCCGCCTCTGCAGTATGTTGATCCGCAGCCCTTGTCAGACGCAGGAAGCCTGGCCGGAGCTCGACATGCCTCTGTGCCAGGTGCATTTGATGTGGAATTGCCATCTGTGTATCGTCCAGGAGCCGCACCTCTCCAACAACCACAACCGACAACTCCAATCCGCACAGCCTTCACGCAGGACCGACACGGTGGAGTCGATGTAGACTGGTCTCGCCCTAAGCCTCGTCGCGCCAACTCTAGTCCTAGCCGTGGAAAATTCGCCCAGGATGCCGCTCTCATCGGTGCTGGCGCTCTGGCAACAGCGGGTATCATTGCAGCCGCTTCATCGTCCGCAGGCAAGAAGTCACGCGGAGAATCATCCAATGTTCGCTTCGGTCTGACTGAGGAGCAACAGCGGAAGGATGACCGTGATCGTGAGAGAGACAACCAGCGAGCTGACGAAGAGCGTCAGCGTCGTCGTGCCGATCGCACGCGAGCGCTGAAGGAAGAAGCCGAACGTGTCGCAAGAGAGTCCAGACAAGAAGAGATCCGACGTGCGCGTGAGGATGAGAATCGTCGGGCCGCGGAAACGGAGCTCAAGAGACAACGAGCTGACGCGAAGAGAGAAGCCGAGTACCAGGCTGAGATGAGCCGACAGCGAGCTGAAGGTGAGGCCATGGATCGTTATATCGTCGAGCAGAACCAGCGCCAGGACCGCGAGGACGCGTACCGTCGCGAGCAGGCAAAGCTCGTCGAAGAGGCGCGATTGCAGGAGGAGAAGAGAGAAGCGATCGAGCGAGAGAGATATGAGTACCAACAAGAAGTCGACCAGAGAGAAGCCGAGCGAAAGCAGTCGATTCTTGATCGTGAGCGCAACGGGAAAGAGGCCAAGCGTGATCGGACAGAGCCCAAGCGTAGCTCGTCTTCTACTCCGTGGGCTACCGTTGCTACCGCCGCAGCAGTTGCCACTGTTGCTGCTGCTGTAGCCCCTAAAGACCGCGAATCGTCTCGCAGCCGAAAACGCAGTGAAGAGTCATACGACCCGTATGTCAGGGAGATTACGCCGCAGAATTCTCACGACGGGGAGCCACTCATGGACGACGATATCTACGACCCAGACTTCTTCAAGAAGAAGCACACACCGGCTGAGAACGCACGTCACGAAGAGCTCGCTCGCAAAGCAGCAGAGAAAGTTGTGTCCGACAGGAAACATGCGTACGACGACCACTCGTCCTACGCTGAGTTCTTCGCACCCAAAGACGCCTTCTCCGAGCCTGCTGAAGGCAAGACCAAAGTCATGGGTCCCAACGCCGATAATGACGTACCCGTCTTCCGTGCCAACGACACGGATGTGATGTCTCGCTTGAACCGGTCAGTCTCCCGCGAGCTGCCTAACAGAAGCCGCCACGCACCATATGGCGTGCCGAAACTCACTGTCATCTCACCGACGCCTCCTCGTGATACCACGAGTCCGAATCCCGCGAAGGGCTTTGATGCCTCTTCGCCACTCTCCAAGGCACACAGTGTTGACGATGGTGTGGAGGAGATTGGCTCCGACGAGAATGCTGAGCAAAGCCGGAGTATTTCCTGGGGAGAAGACGAGACCCACGTGTACGATGTGCGCACTCCTGAAAGCTATCTTGAGAAGGACCGTGATTCCTTCTTCCCTTCGGCAGCTGCAGCCGCTACTGCAGCCGTTGCTGGGGCTGCGCTGCACGAGATCGTTGTAGAGGACACCTCAGATGGCAAATCGAAGACTACCAAATACAGCGACCGTGACTTCGATGCAGACGCCAGAAAACCCGAGGAACAGAGTAAGACAACATCATTTGGCCACAGCGCTACAAGACCTGGACCGTCAACGTTCTACCAGCAACCATTTTACGACACAGTGTCGGACATCGGAATCGTGATAGACGTAGACTCGCCGGGCACCGAAGGAGCGCCTCCTGCCCGCGGCTTCATCGAAGGCGAGACTGATGAACCGACTCCCACCGAGGAGAAGACTCCACGCATTCCTGGCGGCTTCGACGATGACAATGCCGACATCTATCGTCCACGAGCTGCTCGAGACCCAAACTCGCAAGCCATTCCAGAGGACAAGAAGGACGACCTGCCTATGATCGCAGGCGCGTCTAGAGAAGCATCAGCTGCCGAAGAACCTGCGTGGGAGCCTCCACTTTCCAAAAAGGAGCAGAAGAAGCGTGACAAGGCCAAGCGCACCAGCCTGGCAGACAGCGAGTCCGAAAAGGCGGTGAAGGAGGCCGAGCCGGAGCCCATTTCAGAGCCAGTGTGGGAGCCTCCACTTTCGAAGAAAGAACAGAAGAAGCGTGACAAAGCTGCCAAGCGATCAAGCGCCAGGGACAGTGAACCTTCGACGCCCACTGAGGTCGAGCATGAGGCACTTCCCGAGCCTTTGAAATTGAACCAGTCTCCTGTCGCCGAAGAGGAGCACGAGGGGGAGTTCTTCATGAGCAAGAAGGACAAAAAGAAGCGCGACAAGGCCAAGAAGCAGGGATTTGCAGACGTTGTCTCTTTAGTCGAAGGCCTCTCGCGTGAGGTGCCTGAATCCGACCCTATTCAAGAGTACACCCAGGAACAGAGCCCGGGTGCTCGCGATGGTCCACCGCTGTCGAAGAAAGAACAGAAAAAGCTTGAAAAGCAAGCGAAGAAGTCTGGTTTTGGTGGTTTCGCTGATGTTGCTGATACAATCCTGGTTGCTGCAGCTGCAGCCGCACTGGCGAATGACGATGACTTCACCTCAAGTTCGAGCGGCAAGAAGAAGGATAAGAAGAGCAAGAAGCCCAAACTTGGGGAGCCGCTGGACCGCGACCTGCGTGACGTCGAATCAGCATCTTCCTCGCCAAAAGAGCAAGCTGGTATGCCGGGTGGCTGGGACAGCGAGAAAGAACCCTCCCGGAAGAACAGCGATACCGCAGCCCCAGAACCCTTCGATCCTTTCCAGTATCAAGTCCACGATGGTGCCCCAACAGCCGTGTCAGAGCCCGCCACGGCCCAAGAAACAGATTTTTGGGCTGAGTTCTCCGACCCGAAGAAGAGCAAGAAGAAGTCGAAGCGAAACAGTGCAGCGTTCAACGTGCCTGAAGTCAGCTCGCCACTCAGATCCGAAGTTGCGTGGGATGATTACGTCAGCAGCGGACAGAGGCCTGCTGAGACATCGCACGAGGCCTCAGAGAAGGCTGAGTCTCGCACGAACGGCAGCACTAACGAAAAGTCTCCTCAAGCGGAGCGTTCTCCACCGTCAAGTGCGGAAGCAACAGCAGCTTCTGCGGAACGCCGACAGTCAGACTATTTTGGTGACACTCAGGGTCAGAATGGTGAAAGCTCGAGACGTACATCTCCGGATGACTATCGTTCAGTTGTGTCCGCGCCGACAACCGGGACTGATGATCGACGAAAGTCTCGACGTGATGATGCTCGCCTGCGTGGTGACGATTTCGACGAGCCGTCTTACGCATATGATACAAAGTCAATCGCTGCCTCGGAGCCGGCAGACCTGTATGAAAGCTCGAAGAAGACGAAGCGTAGATCTCGCCATGAAGGCGATGAGCCAAGAAAGTCCAGGCGCGACGACAACGATGACACACGCTCTGTCATCTCTACACGCTCCCGCCGCGACAAGGATGAGTCTCCGTCATCTGCTAAGAAGGAGAAAAAGGGCGGTATTCTCGGGTCGTTGTTCGGCCGTAAATCCGAAGGTGCATCTTTAAGCAGGGAGAGCACTCGCGAAAGTAAGACTAGCAAGGATGACGACGATGAGGATGACCGTCCTCGGCGCAAGAAGAAGCACCGCGACTCTCAGGCTGGGCCGGGTGACGAGGACGATACGCGCAGGGTTGCGTCCGAGTCGCGCCACCGTCGCCACCGTTCTAATAAATCCGAGCATGGCGACGACGATGATGTTGCAGAGCATCGCAGACGCAGTACCCACGATGACGACGTGGAGCGCGCCGGCAGTGAGAGTGGTCGTCGACACCACCATCGCCGTCGCAAGGCGGGCGAGAACGAGGACGAAAGCTTGTCTCGGCACACAAGCCACAGCTCTCCCGACAACGAGAAGCGCCCACACCACCACCGCAGAAAGACAGACGAAGAGGAGTCCACCTCGAAGGATCAGTCTTTTTTAGGGATGCGGGTAGAGGACATGCCGCCTTTACCCGTTGAAGTTCCAGTAGCAGCCACAAGTTCAGCCGACGATGGCAAGACCGCGCAGGAAATCGGCATCCCTGCGCTGGCTGAACTTGATACTGGAATGGTGATTAACGTAGTGAGTTCGGTGGAGGACGTGCCCGAGGAGCCAGTCCCCAGTGCAGTACTTTCTCCTAAGACTCCGCTTAGCAGCACCCGACCCCCAAGCAAGCAAGGCTCCTCGACTGCGGTTCCTCTGAGATTTCCCTTCGGTCATGCACCACTCAGTCCGCTGACAGCATCTGGGAGAGACCGGTCGCAGAGCTTCAACGCGACTGCGTCACCTGGTGTTCAGTCTCCTTCCTCCCCCACTCACATTCGCAAGTCCCGCCAAGAACGTCCTCGGTCGACCGAGATCAAACCGTTGTACCTGGTCGAGCGCAATCGCAAGACACCCGAAGTCGAAGACGTCCTACCAAGTCTTCCTTCCAGCAAGCCCTCGAGCCGTGCATCTAGCGCGCACTTCAGCGACGACTATGAGTCTGCAGTTGAGGATATGCCGGAACAGCCTGCAGAGGCGAGGAGTTTGCTCATTGACACGGCTACCGCCGAGAAGTGGAATTCAGAGAACAATGATGTCCTTGGCTCGGGAGAGGTGACACCCAAGGCTAGCGAGGCACCGAGTTCTACTTTCCACAGCACCGTAGAGCGACAGCATGTCAAACAGCAGCCGCAATTCTACACGTGGGAAGACTTTGCGCGAGAGCAGCAGATGCACGAGAATGAGGAGGACCTGCCACCACTTCCGCGGAGTCGATCTCAGTCTCCGGAGAAGCGAGAGCGGAGCCGTAGCAGCTCTCTCAAAGCTACCGCTGCCGCGGCCATGTTGGGCGCTGTTGGCGGATATGCTGCGCACAAGCTCATGAACAGGTCACCAGAACGTACCAACGAACTAAGCGCTGGAGACGCCGAGGTACCTCGTGAAACCCAGGCTGGCCCATTGCCTGCACCTGTTGAAGAACTCGAAAATGAGAGCAAGCCACTCTCCAGGCAGATCTCGACTAAGAAGACGGGCAGGAAGGGCAAGAGGTACCAGGCGCTCGACGAGAGCCTTCCTCGGGAGACCGAGAGCACCAAGTCTGGCGAAGGACATACAAGATCTGCAGTGGACGGCAGCAGAGAGGTCGCTTCGTCTAACGAGCCTCCCAATGATAGTGCTTTCAACCCGGTCTATGCGTCTGCAGCAGCGCACACATTGCCTGTATACGACGTCAGCAGTAAGAACAACAACGAGAAGGCATCCCTGGACAGCGGAGGCGGAAGCGGACCATGGACGTCCCAACAGCCCGCAACAGACTCATCCCCCGAGCAGGAGCGACCAAGCACTTCTTACCGTGTCCCTACCACCAAGAGTGAGCCAGCACCGCTTGTCGTTGAAGAGCGCAGTGTCGTTACCGGCGGCCACGATGTGCTCTCTGAGCCTGCCGAGATCAATCCTGCTCCGCAATTGACACGAAAGCAGTCCAAGAAGGCAAAGAAAAATCAAAAGTCGATCTCGTTGTGGGAGGAAGATGACTCTCAGAATGTCGTAGCAGTGCCAATCGACCTTCACAAGATGTTAATGGCCGACGATGCTACGGCCACCGAGCAGGCTCCTGCTCGTGAGAATGATCCCGGCACTGCGCTTTCAGAACCCATGCCTGCGCCGTCTGTCTCAACCACTTCGTACTCCAACTTCGGCACTCACGACTTCATCAATGTCGCTCAGAGTGGTGGATTGAGTTGGTTAGACTCGCAGGCTTTGGCGTTCCAGAACGCCATGTCTGCAAGTGCTTCGACGCGCAAAGTAGAGTCGGAGAAGGATGGCAGCGAAGTCTCGCGTGGAACTCCCACGGATCAGACCACGGAGCCGATAGTCGATGCGCCGCAAGAAGTTGATGAAGGCTTTGACTTTGCGCCGGTGTCTTCCAAGAAGAAGAGCAAGAAAGACAAAAAGAAACGCTCATCTCTTGGGTCGGAGCCTGAGATTGAGCAAGAGGCTGCGCAACCTGTCAAGGTGGAGAACCGCGAAACAGTGACGCCTGTCATCAATGCAGAATCCGCACGCGAGGTCACACTGGAGTCGCGACCAGAAGCTATTGCTACCGAAGAGACTTTCAGCCCCTCGTACGCCAACAAGAAGTCCAAGAGAGACAAGAAGAAGAAATCGCTCGCGTGGGACGAGCCCGGCGTTGAGATAGAAGCTGCACCTGTCGCTGAGGCGGAAGAAGCTCAAGCAGTAATGCCCGTCACCAACGAAGAAGCGCCCCACGAGAACGTGTTGGAGCCGCGACCGGACATACCTGCTTCTGAAGACTCCTTCACAACTTCGTCCTCCAAGAAAAAGTCCAGCAAGAATAAGTCGCTTGCGTGGGACGAGCCTAAAGTCGAGACAGGAGCTGCCCCAGTTGCGAATGCCGGAGAAGCACAAACAGTAAGCCCTGTCACCGACGCAGGACCCTCTCAAGAGACCACATTGGACTCGCAATCAGATTTGCCTCCTGGTCAAGAGCCACTTTCCTTGTCCTCCAAGAAGAACTCAAAGAAGGACAAGAAGAAGAAGTCGCTCGCGTGGGACGGCTTGGCTCCAGCTGTCAAGAATGACACCATTAGGGACTCCGAGGATGCAGTGACTGCCGCAGACGATGGTGTGAGAGCCGAGGACTCGTCATTAGAGCCACTTGACCTTTCTACCACAACAGCCGAAACCCCAGACGATTCCTTTGCTCCAGTACCAGAGGAGAAGACCAAGAAGGACAAGATGGGGGAGTCGTCCTTGGCTGAGATACAAGTTGAGTCTGCACATGCACCCCTCGGAGACGAAGACCCGAAGAGTGCTGTGGAAGAGAGCCGAGAGCCTTTCGAGCCCGCAGGAGGGTCCAATGAGGTCGATGACTCGGGCTCAATCTCGAAGACCGATGTTGCAGCGGGTGCTGCCGCAGCTCTTGCTGCAGGCACGCTGGCCGCGGCAGGTGCGTCGGCCTACTTGCAAGACTTTGCTTCACGAGCAGCCGGTGAGGACTTGACTCCCGTATTAACGAAGAAGGGCAAGAAGAGTAAGAAGCAGAACCAGCTGGACTGGTCGGAACTTGATCAAGCCCGGCCTATCAAGGATGAGACTTTTCACACGCCAGGAGTACCTTTGAATGACGAATTCAACCAACCTTCAGCTCACGAGATTAAGCATGATACCAAGGGTCGCGGAGATGACCTTGATGCACCGACCGACAACGCTGCAGTACCCAAGGACGTTGTAGCAGAAGCTGCCGATGATGATGAACTTACGTCGTCTCTGTCTCGGAAGCAGAGCAAGAAAGACAACAAGAAGAAAAATCGGCAGTCGCAAGCATGGGAACCAGAACCAGAGCCTGAGATCTCGGTCCGGGAAGCGACTACCCCGATTGAAGAGTCGATCAAGTTGCAAGGTGTGTCACTGTCTTTCGGTGAGCCAGCGGCTGAGGGCGAAGACGTCAAAGTTGCAGGAGAAACTTCGCATCCCACCACGGCTGTAACGGACAAGTCTGTTCAGGAGGTTCAGGAGGAAGACATCAAGCCTGGCCTCTCGAGAAAGATGAGCAAGAAAGACAAGAAACAGAAGAAGCAGTCAGTTTCCTGGGATCTGCCTGAGCCTGAGCCTGAATCTGAACACAGCCAAGGAGCTACCACCAACACCTTGATCAAGTCGCCCATGTCAGCCGAGGAGGATGCTGGCGCAACGCATCACTACGATGAAGAAGCCCAGAGCGTTCCCCTGCCAGAGGGCCAAGACAATGAGCTTATCGAGAGTACGGACGTTGTCCCTGGTGATTCAGGCCTTGGGGCACCTGAGGATCATGTAGGCAATTTCGAGCAGACGAACGAGGCAGACTTTGATCTTGTCGGCATTTCCGGCGCAGAAGGTCTTCAAGAGAGCCATCCTCAACTGCCGGGTGCATGGCTACCGGACACGGACGGTATTACTGCCGACATGGACGATCACACGGACGACTTCTTTGGTCCTTCAGACCCGCTGATGGAAGAGCCTTCACGTATGACTGAAGACCTGGACGCTTTTGGCGACATGGACGAAGCCGCCGTCGAGAAAGAAAACCGCCGAGCGGCTCGCGAGGCCGCTGAAGCCGCAGCTCTAGCCGAAGCAAACAGGCCAAGACCACAAGACGACAATTACGCCGCTCTAATGGCCGCTCGGAGACCTTCTGGGGGTAAAAAGAACAAGAAAAACCGCAAATCGATCTCGTCCATCAGTTGGGACGATTCTGCTTCCAGCGACCAGCTTCCGAAGCTCGAGGACCAGACGACTACTGGCACATCTATACCCGCCGCGATACCCGAACAGACGCCCTCCGCTGAAGATGCCAAAGATGCTGGACATGTTGCTGTTGAAGACAGCCCACCGGCGTTAGCGCCGAGTGCTGAGGCTCCACCTAACGAGTACACCTGGTCGTCGGATTTGAAGAAGAAGGGAAAGAAGAGCAAAAAGTCTGCGTCTGGTAGCCCAACGCCAGCAATTGTAGACACCGTCGAGCCCGCGATCGAGGGGTCGGATGCCGTTATGGCGGAGATTACTATGGAAACTGGCACTTCTGAAGCACTGACAACACATGACAAGGAATTCAACGAGGCCTGGGCAGCTCTTGGCAAAGGCAAACGAACCAGCAAGGGCACGAAATCGCAATACTCTCCTCAACTGGAAGAGCCAGATATCCCGGTGACCGATGCCACGATAGTGACTGAAGCAGAGGTTCCCCAACCGCTTGAGCCCACTTTTGAAGAGCCCCGTGATGAAGTCGCAAGTGCCACCGATCAAGCGGCTGAGACGGAGGAAGCAGGACGAGATTCTTCATCGGCCGCAGAGCACAATGTAGAGATCGGATCGTCCACACACGTCACGGAAAAGCCCATCGAGCTTGGACCAGCCGAGTCGGTAAAACCCGACAGCAGCATACCCATATCAGAAGAACCTGCGCCCGATGAAGCTTTGACAACCAAAGAGAGCAAGAAGTCAAAGAAGAAGGGAAAGAAGGGCCGCTCTTCCACTGCCGATGAATGGTTTGACAATCCGGAAGATCCGCCCGAAGTCAGCGTGGATGATCAAAGTCGGTCTCTAGACACACTTGCTGCACTGTCCGCGGGCGCAACAGCCGCAATCGTCGCCCCCAGCCGCAATCGTCGCCGGAGCCGCCAAGCCAGAGGCTGAAGATGACGAGTGGGCAAGCTTCTCAACGAAGAAGTCGAAGAAGGACAAGAAAAAGTCGAAGGTGAGCGGGACTGCCACGCCAACAGCCACAAACCGGGACCGTGGTCCTACCAGCATACTGCCTGACGACATTGTGGAGGCCGATACCACGAGCGACAACTTCGATGCCCATGTCCAGCTCATGGACGATGCACCGCCCACAATTGCTGGTGAGCCGGAAGTGGACGAGTGGGCAAGCTTTTCAACCAAGAAGTCGAAAAAAGACAAGAAGAAAGCAAAGAAGGGACTGCAAGGTGCCACCGACGAAGGAACGATTTCAGTCGAAGCAGAGACACCTCAAGTCGCACGGACCGTGGATGAGATTCGCTCGACATCCACTGACAATGTCGTGGAAGGTGAGCCCGCCGCAAATTTGGAGGAACCGAAAGCTGACGATTGGGGTGGGTTTGCGGCCAAGACGGCGAAAAAAGACGAGAAGAAGGCAAAGAAGGGCATCCTGCCTGCGAGTGAGGAAGTAGCTCCTCCAGACGAAGCAGAGGCTACTCATGTCTCCGAAGAGACCACAGAGCGTGATCAGCCGACACCCGCCGACACCTCAATGGAGGCAGAGCCGGCAGGGCTAGCACAATCGAATGATGATGACTGGGGTGGCTTTGCGGTCAAGAAGTCAAAGAAGGACAAGAAGAAAGCCAAGAGGGGCTCATCTGTTGTGGAACAACAGGAGACAGTTCCGCCCATGCCAGAATTTACTCCTTCTGCACACGATCTCCCCCGAGAGGCGCTGCCACTTGTACAGCAGGAGGAGGCAGGCTCAATCGTGTCAGAACTGGCTCGTTCTACACCATATCTCCCGCAAGAGGCGTCGTCCACAGAGGCAAAGAAGCCTGTGGATAGCGTGCAAGACAAGATCGTGGAAGAGGTAGCTGACGATGATTGGGGCAGCTTCGCCGTCAACAAATCGAAGAAGGACAAGAAGAAGGCCAAGAAAGGCTTGGAACATTCAGCTGGAGCAGACAACATGGCTGCGAGTGCAACGCAGAACGCAGAGCCAGCTGTAAGCTTGCCCAAGGTGAATACCGATGATGTAGTTGTACCAGACGCTTTGGAAGAGCCTTCGATCGCGACTGCAGAGCCTGCGAACGAGGATGAGGGCGGCTTCGCCAGTAAACAGTCCAAGAAAGACAGGAAAAAGGGCAAGAAGAGCGGGATGTCCACCTTTGCACAACTCGACGGCGGTCCAAAGGTCGTTCCACAGCAAGAGGCAGAGCTACCTACCTCAATCGCACAGCACGAAGGCGGCCCAGAGGTCGAGCCAGCGCAAGATGAGGCACCTAAGGGGGATGTTCCGAACGACCCAATGGTCGCAATTCCGGACAATTCGATTATGCCTGTCGAGGCAGACCAGTCGGTCAGCACCGTCGCCGAGCAAGCACATGGTGGAGAAGGGGTAGCCAAGCCAGCCTCTCCACAAAACCATTCTTCAGACATCGACTTCGCGGCCACCTTGGCTGCAGGCCTGGCAGACAGTGGCTTTAATCCGAACATGGTCATTGATGACCCAGTCTTCCGTCGCCGAGCCTCGCCACCTGGAGTATTGCCGGAGGCCGACCCGGAGGAAACGTTCTCGACGACTACAAGCAAGCGTAGGAAGAGCAAAAAGAGCAAGCAGTCGTCTGAAAGCGCAGATCCGTCACCCCAAGACCAGGAAGCGGTCCATTCACCATCAATGCAGCCCGTGGCGGCCGCCGATGACTTCAACGACACAATCAGCAAGGGTCTGAGCGGCACCGGATTCGATCCTGCTTTACTGGAGAAAGCATTAGCTAGCGACCCGGAAGCTTCGAGAAAGGATGCTGAAGCTTCGGCAAAGGACTCTCAAGTCGAACCGGAAGAGTTCTCGTTCACGACCACCAAGCGAAAGAAGGGAAAGAAAGGCAGGAAACCCCGGCTTGAAGAAGAAGCCGCCGCCGTCGAATCTTCCGGTGCCCCAATACCCTCCACCAACGACAATGGCCTCTATCCGGAAGCTGCCGAACGCTCTCTGGATGATGCCACGCCTGCTTTGCAAGACCCAGTTGATGAGCAACCCGAGAGCCAACCAGTGGCTTCGGATTACGTTGATCCTGCTAGTAGCGTCCTCGTGGGAGGTACTGAGATGGATGTAGACGACATGGACAAGGCATATAAAGCGTACAAGAAGAATAAGCGTCTGCAAAAGAAGTTGAAGGCTGCAGGAAACGTGGTGGGATCCTCTCCTGACGACACCGAGCGCTCGGCTGCCGTCTCAGACCGAGAGACTGCGCCGCAGACCACAACACTTGACAAGCCGAGTGTCTCCAATGTCTCAGGCGATGAGGGTCGTGCAAGGTCAAGATCCGGACCCGAGGGCTTCCTGCACACGTCTGAGGTCTCTCAATCACTTCCAGTCGCCATTGGCAGGCAGGCATCACAGGTAGACGAGCCAAGAGAAGCCTCTCAGAGTCAAGAAACGGGCTTTGGTATGGCCGCTGTGGGCGCTGGTGCAGCTCTCGCAGCCACCCATACCTGTGATGAATCTCCTTCACAGACCGAGTCAGCTCGAGACATCTCTTCTGATGCGCCAGCGTGGTCATTTGCGTCTCTGCCAGACAACACATCAGGCAAAGGACATCACGTCGTCAGAGACAGTGGCTACGCTGACTCGCAGGAGCAAACACCACGGTCGAGCCGCGAAGTTCCTGCTGTGGTCCGAACCAGCTCATCTCAAGAGAGTCTACGGAACCGCAGGTCTCTCGAGCCTTTGCAAATCTTGACCGGTTCGACTCTTGATCCAGAGAAGGAGTTCACGACGCCTCAAAAGTCGGCCAATCCTGAGGCATCGGGATCATTGACTCATGCTCGAAATCTCAGCGCCAGTACGGGTACTCCTCTGATGCCTAGTACTAAAGATCGAACCTCGTACCTGTTTCAGTCGCCTCCTGATGTCCTTCCAGGGCCTTCAGATACCTCGTCTGCTCGAGGTACAACTCCGAGCGAAAAGCAGAATAATGACTACTTCGCGACACCAAGAAGACAGGAGAGCAGGACTGGAAGCGATGGCTCCCGCGATATGGCGTTTTCTCCGTCAAACAACCCACTGAGTCCAAAGACACCACTACGACCGATTCAAGAAGAACATCATGCAATGAAGAGAAGCAAGGCAGACTCCGATGTTGGCGGTCCCGAACGCACCAAGGCCATTGATCGCACAGAGACACCACAAGGCATCCGTGCGAGAGAGCTGGAGGCGTCACCGAGCGGTCGTCAATCTGCCATGGTGCCAATGGGTGCCGCAGGAGGCGCAAGTAATCCTCTGTCAACCGACGACCTGATTCGTCGCCTCTCCTGGCCTGCAGTCGACGAGGACAACGACACGGTCAACATCGATCGATCACTTCAACGCAATCCCGCCACGCCCGACGTCCGGTCCGCGAGCGTACTGAGCAATCGATCCAACAACAACGCACTGCAATATCGAACGCCAGAGCAGCTCCGATCATTCAGTCGTAGCAGCAATCACAGCAACAGCTCGGCCACTCCATCTCTGAGGCGCATCAATTTGTCAGGTGACCTGCGGGCCGCTAGCCGAAGATCTGACTCGGGTTCAGCCGTTGACGCTAATCGCCCCGCCAACACGATTCCGTTTGAAGCGCCGCCGACTCCACCGCTCAACGCAGACGATGAGCAGGACGATGGTAGCGCTTCGCGCGCCGCTGATAGTATGAGTGATGTCTTTGTGAGTCTCGAAAATATAGAGGATGATTTGATTGATACTAACAATGCGCAGCAAGGATATGGCGATGCCACACGGTCGCAAATCTCGCCGACCCGACCGCCGAGCGTGCGGAAGCGCCAGAGCATGCACATCAATGATCTCGAATCTCGTCTAGAATACTTGGCCGCCGAGAACAGAGCACTGCAAGAAGCACGATCAGTCCACGATGTGACGATGGGAGGAGTTGGCGGTAGCCTGCAGGACGAACTCAATGCCCGCGATCTCCAACTCCAAGAAAAGGATGCCGAGATCAACCAGATCAAGGCGATGCTTCAGCCGCTGCAAGAGGAAATCGCCAGACTTACTGAGGTGAATGAGGGTCTCGCCGAGGCTAACAAGAATCTAGTCGACGACACGAATGGTCGTTATGCGACTCTTCAGGCCGAGCATGCCGCAGCGCACGAACAGTGGCAGTCGACCAGTCGGGAATTGCAATCCATGCGGCAGGAGCATGGTAGAATCACCTCTGGCATGAAAGACATCTTGGAAGCAGAGATTGCGACTGCACTTGCCGACAAGAACTCGGAGATTCTCCGCCTTCGCGAACAGCTCGATATCGCGACGGAGCAGATTCGCGCACTTCAAGTGCAGATCCAGTCGTCCAACTCGAGCGACTTCTTGGTGCAGCGGGACGAGGACTACTTCGATGGGGCTTGCCAAAAGCTATGTCAGCATGTCCAGCAGTGGGTCCTCCGCTTCTCCAAGCTGTCCGACAATCGAGTCTGCCGCTTGTCAACCGACTTGAATGACGATAAGATCGAAGCTCGTCTCGACAATGCAGTCCTTGATGGCTCCGACGTCGACAAGCTCCTCGGCGACCGTATTCGCCGCCGGGACGTCTTCATGTCAGTGGTTATGACCATGGTCTGGGAGTACATCTTCACCCGCTACCTCTTTGGCATGGACCGCGAGCAACGCCAAAAGCTGAAGAACCTCGAGAAGCTCCTTTCAGACGTCGGTCCGCCTCGAGCAGTCGCTCATTGGCGTGCGACAACCCTGACCCTCCTCTCCCAACGGCCCAGCTTCGCCGAACAACGCACAATGGATACGGAAGCCGTCGCGCACGAGATCTTCGGATTGCTCTGCTCTCTGCTCCCGCCCCCCTCAGCTTCAGAACAACAACTCCTCACCTCCCTCCAGCGTGTCATCGGCATCGCCGTCGACCTCGCAATCGAGTTTCGCACCCAGCGCGCCGAGTACATCATGCTCCCACCTTTGCAACCAGAATACGACACCAATGGTGACCTCGTGCGCAAAGTGCACTTCAACGCGTCGCTCATGAACGAGCGGTCCGGATTTTTCAGCTCGAATGAGGCCCTCGCGGCTGAGAATGCAGTGGTGAAAATTGTGCTGTTTCCATTGGTGGTCAAGAAGGGGGATGATATCGGCGAGGGCGATGAGGAGATTGTGGTCTGTCCGGCGCAGGTGTTGGTGCAGAATGATGGAGGCAAGGGCAGGAAGGTGGTGAGAGTGCAGAGTGGAGCGATACAGATGGACATTGATGATGGGAGGAGTAGGAGTCGGAGGAGTATGTTGAGTGAAGGGATGGGGAGCGAGCCTTCGTCGTAGGTGGGAATTGGATCGAAGGAAAAAAGAATTGTCCACGAGGGTTTCTGAGTACAGACGATGATTGAATACGACGGCGTTGATGATTGGGAGGCTATATACCGTATTATTTGAGGTCAGACCTCAATGTGCAGCAATTGTAAAGCAGACGGGAGAACTCCGAAACTTGATACGAGACGCACTACGGCACTCCAAACACCATCGCATTGCAGGACCCTTGACGAGACCTGCAGCCCAAACTCGACTACGCAACCCTAGCAGGCTCGGACGGCCCGGGTGGTCACCATCGGCATCATCATCATCATCATCCTCCGGCGAAACGAGCTGATCACTGGACATCGCAGTGGTTACGACGACGTAAGAATAGAATGCGTATAGGTGGGTGGGGCCACGGGATCGAGACCTTGTTTCTTTTACCCTTAGGCTCTTGGGGAGTATTAATTGCTGGTTATATATCTAACGTCGGCACTCGACCATCTTTCCTCTTCGACCTCACGGAACAGTCCTCCAGCTCCCAAGCGCATCGCTCTGTCAGCCTTCATCCAAGTCATCGAAACCCCACCATCAACCTCGAGTCGACCAAGACCTCTCCATCAACCACACGACTCCTCAGACGCAATGTGTCTCGTCACCAGCCCCAGAAAGAAGGCCGTCGTGGTCCGCGAGGACTACTACCCTCCGCGCCCGGTCTCCAACTACCACGGCGGACGGTCCTCGCCGCGCACATCCACAACCTACGTTCGACGCTCCACGAGCCGTGTGCCGGTCGAGAGGAGCAGTTATCGGGAGAGCTATCAGTCGGTTGGTGGGCAGCCGAGGACGAGTCGCGAGGTGTATCGGAAGACGAGTCGGACTTATGTGAGATGATGAGGAAGAGGTGTGGGGATGCATGCGTATACTATATACATGAGGGATGTAATAATAATGCTTGTATGAAATGGAACGACTTTGGTGGGCTTCCTGTCTCCTCCCTCTAAATAGTAATATCGTACCATCCATTATTGATGATTGCTGGTATGTAAGACGGAACTGCTAGGTAGTTTTAGTAGGTGGTAGAGTATATACCATGGTCGACAACGACACCGGTCTTTTACCCTTTTCTTAGGCTCTTTTCATCCGACAAAACTTGGATTTAACATTCCTTTGACTTTGTTCACGGGCCATCTGCCTGAGTCCGAGGAGATTCGCTGCTGATGATGACGTCTGTGGATAACCTCGTCATTCCACCTCCATCCGACAGACACCTTTTGTCTTCTCGCAACAAACTCATTCCGACTCCCGACTTCCCTACAACACCTTGTGAACAAATACCAAAAGATAACGCATACCTACCCAGACGGAAACGCTACTACTCACTCAATAGAACATATCAAAATGTACGTCAACCGACAGCCCCATTGCATCGCCAGCCGTGCTCGCATAGCTCGAAACGACACTAACCTCCTCCCACAGGCTCGGACGATCCCACTCCAAGAAGAAGGCCGGCCACGAAGGCAAGCACCGCTTCGCCATGTCCTCGTTCCGTGGTCTCGGTGCCCCGGAGCTCTCCAAGAAGCTTCGCAACTTGATCAAGACGCAAAACCACCAGATCGGCGCCTACGAGCAAGCCGGCCGCGAGTCGCAATCCCTCGCCAGCCAGCTCAGCGAGTGGGGCGAGAGCACCGAGGATGATGCCGTCAGCGATATCAGTGACAAGCTCGGAGTGTTGCTTGCGGAGATCGCAGAGCAGGAGGACCAGTTCGCGCAGAACCTGGAGGAGAGCCGCGGCGTGTTGAAACAGATTCGCAATGTTGAGGCGAGCGTGCAGCCCACCAGGACCAACAAGCAGAAGGTTAGGCATTCCAACTCACAACATACAACCAGACGCCGTGACTGACCCACTTCCTTCACCAGATCCAAGACGAGCTCCAGAAGCTCAAGTACAAGGAGCCCGAATCCACCAAGATCGTCACTCTCGAGCAGGAACTTGTCCGCGCCGAAGCCCAGTCCCTCGTCGCCGATGCCCAGCTCACCAACGTGACCCGTCAAAAATTCAAGGAGGCATACGACATTCACACCGCCGCTGTCATCGAGCGCGCCGAGAAGCAGATCATCCTCGCGCAGCAAGCCCGCCGCTTGATCAATATGCTCGACGACACACCCATTGTGCCCGGTGAGGACCGTGCGGCATTCACCGGCGCGGACGAGGGCAAGGAGGTGTTGAATGATGCCGAGACCGGTCTCAGAGGGTGGAGCTTGAACGTGGACCCCATCGAGAGCAATGCTGGCAAGATTGGCAGCAGTGGTATGGGTGTCCCTCAACAGCAGGAGCAACAGCAGGAGCAGTCGGTTACTACCACTACCACTGCTCCCGAGGGCTCGGTTTCGTCGGACCACCAGCGTGTTGAGGAGCTCGAGAGGCAGCAGCAGGAGGAGTTGGCGTCGGAGAACCCACCATACCCTACCGCCGAGAAGACTGGCAACGCTGCTCTCGCGTCTTAGAAGGACTTCTCGGGTAGTCACGTCTGAGGAAGACAGGACTTGGATTGACAGTGTTCCGCAGGATCAGTGTATTTTTTGTTTTCCGGTACGTTGCGCGATACCAGGGAGTAGGAACTACAGTAATCGACAGCGACAGATAATTTGGAATGCAATTCACTATACTCAGTGGTCTGGTTGTCGCCAACACTCCCATCTGTACCGTTTTCTATGTCATCCAGTAATGACGGACCCACCGCGCTCACAACGTCGCCTTCGAAATCATGATACCGTAAGGGTCGCGATCAACCTCGCTCACATGCACCTCCTCATGCTCCTGACCCAGCACCTCTCCCAACCCACCCCCACCCCGGCCCTTCTCCTCCCGCCTCACCTTCTCCCACTCCTCCGGAATCGCCTCCTCCAACTGCCCCTTCAACACCGCATGCAAAAACCCTCTCTCGGAATTACTATGAAACAATGCAACCACACACTTCCCCTTCTCCGTCGCCGCCAACGCTTCATGATGACTCAATTCCCCCGTGAAGTACAAATCCACGTCTTCACCCTGCTTCTCCGCCTCGCCGAAGAGTCCGCCGCCGGAACCTGCGCACAACGCGATGCTGCGAATGGTGATGTCGCTCGGGGTCCGACTTTGGGGAATCGCGATGGGGAATGCGGCGGGGTTGTTCAGGCCGGCTGTGATGCGGTCTAGCGGAGAGTGGCACGGGAGAGTCGAGGTGGATGATGCGACCCATTCCGCCGCCGGCTTCGTGGCCGGAGACTTGGGTTGGGGTGATGGGGTAGCGTTTGTGGGGGTGGTGGGCGGGGGTGAAGGTGGGTTGTTCTTTGGTGTCGAGTTGGGATGGGTGGTGGGTGAGGGAGAAGGTGGGACGTTTGGGCTTTTTGGTGGGTGTGTCGGGGGTGTTGTTTTGATTGGTGGGGGAGGAGTTAGAGGTTGCGGTTGAGGGGGAGGTGGGTTCGCCGGTTATGATGTCGGCTAGCCAGTCGCCTAGACCGCCTCTCGCGGCGTCGACGGCGGTGTGGGGGCTGTAGACCTGTTGGGATCGTTCAGTATATGGTGCGGAGGCTCGTGGATCAGCGTGAATTGAGCATACACTGATTCCCTCGGCTGCGAGCCGGAGCAAGCTTTGCTGTTGTGTGTCTTTTAGAGTGAGACTTTTCAGGCCGCGGAAAATGATCGGATCTATTCAATGTCGTCAGATCAAGACATTGGATCTCAGTCGTCGCAGTAGTTTCTCACGATAAGCAACGACGATCGAATCCTTTCGTCTGATCGCTTCGTCCGCAACAGCCTTGGTAAGATCGATGGTAAGGAGGACTGAATTGTTCTGTCGACGAGCCGGATCGAATGGAGACTCTAGCAGTACTGTCCATTCCGTTAGCGTTGATTCCAATGGAGGATGATAGTAATACTCACGGCCAGTATTGTCGAAGCTCTTGTCTGCCAATGCCTCTGGATATAGTCTTCGCATTGCATTCACGACGGCCCTCGTGTAGGGTGTAGGGCGAAGTCGTCGGGGGCGAGGCCATCTTGGAGTATGCTCGCCTTGTTAGACTGGAGAGTGACATCCAGATTCAAGGCGTGTGAAAGGCGAGTCGATAGATGTATGTCGAGACTGGTAAGTGAAGTCGATTCATGTGCCTCAGGCACACTCAAGCCGAAGTAGTTCTCTAGTTCTACCATCGCGGCCGATCTCCTAGGCGGACTTCACTTGACGACTTCCATCCCACCTCGAACGAAGCATTCCTACCATGTCCGCCCGAACCGATGTTGAAGCAGAACAAAACCAGATAACCTCCGGTGTTACTCCCGACACGCTCAAAAGCGCCTTGGTGGAGAGGCTCGAGGCTACATATGTTGAGATCATGGATCTATCAGGTATAGTACTCTCCACGGTGATTGATGTTCCGAACTATGGCTGAAGGACTACTTCCAGGCGGATGTGGCCAAATGTACGAGGCCATCATCGTCTCGCCTCAATTTGCGAAGAAGACCACGCTTGCGAGACATCGATTGGTCAATGCCGCTTTGAAGCAGGAGATCGCGGCGATACATGCTTGGACGCCAAAGTGCCATACGCCGGAAGAGTGGGAGAAGAAGAAGGCTGCGAGTTGAACAGATTAATGCGGGCATTCTTTGGATAGAAGCCGGCAGAACGACATATGATTGGGATCAGACCCGATTTGGAGAGGGTGGATAAGCAAAAGCTGTGACACCGATATGTGCGAGCTTTCGATCGGGCAAGAGAACCGCTCGCACGCTCTAGGAGCATCGGACAGCATCGCACATTTGCTACGGAAATCTGAACGAACCAGGGTTCCAAGCGCAGCGTGCGCTCCGGCCGAGTTCGACTACATCGGGCAGCTCCGGAATAGAGAACGGCACACCCAGGCAGCGTGGCAAGATGTCGACGCACCTTCTACGATTCGATTCTAAGTACTGTTACCATCGCATAGAAACTGTATGCACATCAACCACGCCGCCAACGATCCAGTCCCGAATGCTGATGTGATGCCGGCCAAAGCCGATGGCCGAATCTGCCGAAGAGCCAGCCGACTAGAAGAGGCCAGATCATCCGCAAGACTTGCACGTTCCATGCCTGCAAAGGATCCGCGACGAGGAGATGAGAGGCTCTGCTGCTCTCTTCACTCTGCTCACACTCTGCCCTCTCTTCACCCTCTCCGCCCTCTCCGCCCTCTCCACCCTCTCCGCGCTCTCCACCCTCTTCTTTCGGCGCTTTGACCTGCAGCACCTGCATCGAACAATCCGCAATGTCGCATCGAGCAATCATGTGCTCCGGTGGCATCGTGACATCAACCACCCTCGAGGTTCCAAGCACATTCCCATCTTTATCCAGAGCTTCGACCAAACCACGAGCAACATCGCCAATCCATTCAAAGTGTGTCTCGAAACCTGTTCTGTCGACAACACCTAGGTTTGCTCTTGTTTCGCCTTCAATGGCAAAGCACCTCCACGCCTTCACCTCGGTGGCCCCATTCCAGCTCATATAAAACTGCGCCTTGTCTTCCGGACTCCTCGCATACACGTACAAGTCCGGCTTCGTCTTCGGCCGACCGATCCAAGGAGCTTTCATCACACGATACACATGTAACAACTCGTCCGCAAACGCCACATCCAGCACTCTCTGCCCGGACGCCAAGAACTCGCTGAATTCGGCAACTTCACCCCAGCTCACCAGAGTATTGCCCGTGACAGGCATATGGTATTGCACGGTGCCTTGATGTTGGGCCTGACCACCGTCCAGAGGGCGCCATTCTTCGAGGAGTCGGCTAGTCGCTTTCCCACCAGCGATCGAGATTTCCACTCGCAGCGCAGACGTATAGTCCTGAGTGTAATACAGTCCGTTGTCGGCATTGTTGACGAACGTGAGCTCGACCTCCTTGCCGTCAGGAGACTCAGATCGCACTCGAGCATCGTGTTGTGCGGCGAAGTTGTAATCTTGGAGCACGATGTATGTCTCCGCGGTGGATGAATTGTCTCCGTTTAGCCGCCATATTATGGACCCGTCGAGGTGCGAAACGCGGTAGATGGTATTGGTGTGTCGTGATGACACGAGGTAATCACCGTCGGCGAATTTGTCGACGCTGTTGACGTGGCAATAGTCAAATGGGAAATGGCTCGACAGGCCGCCTCCTGCTTCGACCGCCGGCTCGATCGTCGTTTCGGCGAGAGTGATGTGGTCCGAAGCTCTCCACTCAAACACAACAGCGCCGGTCTCGAGGTCAATTTCCCGGAACATGGAGTCCAGCATCCACCCCATACCATCCGTGACATCAAGCAGGGAGAGGTCGGCTCGCCGGGCCGGGTATGCGGTTATGATAGCAGTGTTGCTCTCCTCTCGAATCGAGACTTCATGGAAGTCCAGCGCAAAAGACGGATCATCTGATCTGATGTCTCGCGTCATGGTATAGGTATCGTCGAGACATATCACCGATCCGCGTCCACGGCCTTTGACGGACGAGCCGCGGAACGCAGATAGGATCTGACTGCCATTGGCTAAGCGGTGAGCTTGAAAGTTGAAGTACCCGAGTTCGGAGAAAGCTGGGTCGTAGCCGGACCAGACTAAGTTCTGCGGTCTGTTAGACTATGACCGAGGCGAATCGCTTGTCGTTTGACGACGGTGTAGTCCGACGTGCAAATTTCAAGCCGAGCATATTGTGAGATGGAAAGATGGCGGTGATGAACGATAGTCTTCGGGAAGCTGGACGCTTCCAAGACACCTGGATCTCGAGCGACATTGAGGGAAAAGCAGCAGACAATTTGGGAAGCGAATCGATGGATGATGATCCTACAAAGGACCCGACTTACCAGATCACTGTCGTATATGTACGGCGCCCATTGACCCACACCACCCCAAGTGGAGAGGAAGATGTATCCCGGCTCGACAAGGTGGGCAGAGGAGACCACGCGATTGTGGAGGATCGGTGCGAGGAGATCAGGTCTCTAGACTTACTGTCAGTGGCGACCATTTGGTGGGGTTGACCATTTTTGTGTGAGAGGGCATGCCTACTGAATGGTACGTCTGCGCTCTCGGGATGGCTCCAACGACACTGATGAGCGAAAAGATCAAGATTTTGACCAATCTGCAGATCCGCATGTTCACTGAATTGGCAAGAAGTGTATTGGCGGTTGAGATGCTGCCATGAACTGACCAAGCAGTCTCGTAACCGAACTGCATTCCAGCCACAATGCACGCTTCAGACGATGGACTGCTGGGCCTGTTGCAATTGTCGTTTCACGCTGTGTTTCAATGTTTGGTTGGTCCCCCTGTTCACATGAGAACCACTAAATTTCACTAGCTCCATTGACGACTCGACGTCATGCTTCACCTGCCAGACCCTCTTTCAACGACGCATGCATGACCACAACAGCACATTGCAAGCATGTGGATTCCGTGGACAATGGCCGCATTTCTTTGTGCAATCGAGACAGGTACTTACAAGGACCAGGATGAACCGGGCGCTAAATGGCAGCACTGTACCAGAACAGTATGGCCATCACATCTCTCCTTCCCCGCCCTAGTAGCTTGGTAAGAGTCTCAGAGTCGGGCAGTAATAAGAGACTGCCGTCATACAAGGATGGATCCTCGGCTATTCACCGGATCACCTCACCGTGACAGACACTAAGGGATCAATCACATTCACAGCCCGGCCGAAAACAATCACGGATCGACACCGGAAAGCGGCTCGCCACCTCCGATCACAGAGGTGGCCAGCGGAACAAAGGTTGCGGCTGCTGTTGTGAGTCGAAACTTGCACGAGAGGTTTGGTATGAATGGTTCACGAAGCGTGCACGACACATTTTGATGGGAACTGTCTGGCCATAACATTCGAGTTCATATTCCCAGGCCCTTGATGTACTAATTAAGAAGCAGCTAAGAAAGATGTCGCACTGGCCCCCTCGACTCAATCTGCATAGCCGTTCCCGATCAAGTTCCCGATCAAGCTGATCCAGACCCCAAGTTCAAGCAGGACCAACACCGGTCTCACGGCGCTCCATGATCTTGCTGCAACCTCCCAAGCAGTCAACTCCACCGCCTTCGGGAAGCGACACGATCTGGAAAACCTCATAGGCGAGCCTAGACTTTGCCGATGCCAGTATCACCGCCACCCTCCTCGCCGTCGGGGTCACGGCGGACCTTGGCTTTGTCTCCGTCGGACCGACGCTCGTTCTGGCGGCGCAGCTTCCTTCCCTGATCGTTGGCATATCCGGAGTCCACGCGATTCTTCTTCTGAGTGTAGATGTAAGCGTCACGGGCTTTCACGTCAAGTCCATCGCCGCGGCGCTTCTGACGGGATTCGACATCAGGTCCATCACCGCGGTTCTTCTGAGTGTAGATGTAGGCATCGCGAGCCTCGACAGCCGGGTTCTCACGACGCAGCTTCTTGTGGGGGGGTTTGCCTTGAGTGTAGATGTAAGCGTCACGGGCGACATTGTCTCCCTCGCCAGGATCCTCGCGAGCCTGTACAGCGTGGTCGGCGACGTCGGCGACGTCGGGATCGCCATTCTGGCGACGCTGCTTTTTGTGGGGACCTTTGCCTTGGGTGTAGATGTAGTCGGTATGGACGACATTGCCTCCATCCTCGCGAGCCTGGAGAGCGTTGTCGGCGACGACCGGCGCCGCTACAACAGTGCTGATGGCCATGGCGGCGAGGATGGTGGTGCTTGTGATGAGCTTCATGTTGGTTATTCGTTGTGCCTGAGGCGAGTGATGGATAGAATTGTTGTTGTGGTGAGGAGGTTGAAGAAAGATGGCGATCCTTCGAGAGGCATGGCCTTTGTATGTCTGCTGAAGGGCCATTTGCACGTGGTGTTGGCGTGTTGCCATGTTCGCATCCTGAACCGTTTCAAAAATCAGGGACAAAACAACAACAACCCCGTGGAACGTCCGCCGAGACTGCCGCGGGCCGATAGTCTTGTCTCGTGTGCTGCAAGCTGTAGGGTTCGTATAGGAACGGTGCTTACTCTCGCACACGTAATGGCTGCGCCTCTGCATTGATGCGTTCAGTTCCTGGACCTTGGATTGGTCCGGATTGGGATGTAAGTCACAGTCACAGTCACAGTCACGTCACAGTCATGGTGACTGTGACATTGTGACAGTCACAGTGGGCGATTGTCGCCGTGTGATGTACATCCATAGTCCTGATGCAGAACCGGCGCAGTCTTGAGGTATCATTCCCTCTGTATACCGTAACAGGCCTGATGGTTGGGAACCTTATCGATGCTCTCTTGAGGCAAGAAGTAACAACTGGGGATCGGACTCATTCAGAGTGAATACATGGAACCTTGTCTTCGGCCCAGATGCAGGCGTTCTGCGTGCACTTCTCCTGATAGCTGTGTCTTAGTATCCCCTTAATGATCGGAGCTGTTGCAGCGCAAGCGACTCTCGTCATCGTCGGGTCTGACGGCCCGATCTTCAAGAGTCAATCGTGTCTCAGAACATGGGCAGAAGCTCTTCGTGCGTAAAGGACGTTTGAGATGAGAGGACCTGGAGATCGATGGATTGGAGAATGCGATACTTCTCCAACAGAATGGAGTCTTGCGTCCAATGAAGACGTACAGAAATACGATGTGTGGAAACGACCTTTATTGAAGGTCATTGGAGCACACATGTCAGGCGAGGAGACCTGATGTAACAACGATTCCATCGTGAGTTGCGAATGGACCCAATCCCATCGCAAGCAAGTTCCCTCAACACCACTCCTTATCGTAGGCCTAGAGCTGCAACCAACATCCGTAACGCGATCGTATCGATGACGCTGTGGCAATATCGAGGTCTTGCAGCTTCTCGCCATTCAACAACCAGGTGCCCCAGGACAGGTCCTGGCGTCTCCCAAGCCTGCCTCAGGTGAACCCTGGCCTGGCAGGTTTCGGAGGTCCGGGTGGTCGTCGTTACGACGATCCTCGGCCTTCAAAGATGTTAGCGATACGGGCGATTCGCAGGGCAAGGTTTGTCGTACAGCACCGCAACCCTTTGGTCCATCGTAGGCGCGTCCGAAGCCTGGCCCAATTGGAACCCCATCGTCATCGTCACGACGGACTCTGGCCTTTGCCCATGTTACCGAAACGAATGCAGTTTCGAGAAGTGTTCATGAATCTCGATAGCGTTGTCAACGGGCGCCGGTTTCGCGGCGACATTGGTAAAAGCCATGGCGGCGAAGACGAATGGTACTCGCGGAGGATCGCATGTTTGGGTTGATGGTGCTCGTGGTGTGCAGAGTTGAGCGTCGGTGAGTGTGATAGAGATGCCGATGTGATGTGATGGGCAGGATTCTTCCTAGACGTGACGGGGCATGGCCGCCTAATTATGCCGTTATATCCTGGGAATGAGCTTCGTGTCCACACGAATGCCGAACAGGGACCATGAGCTGGTTGGGATACCTGTCATGTGTTGTAAGCTGTAGAGTGTATGCTGGACTAGAGTTTGCTCTGAGATAGTTGTACCCGACGCAAACAATATCTGCACAGATAGATGTGTTATTCGAAAGCAGCAGCACTCCTCTAGCTGCAGAAGATGTGCAACAGTCTTTTACACTACACAGACAATCAGCAAGGTAGGCTTTGAAGGTGAAGCGGGAAGGAGGCAGGAGGAAGTTAAAAGGAAGTGAGGTCGACTCCGATAGCTTTGAACGTCACGTGGCATGATAACATTGTCAAAAAGGATCAATCCGATGTTATTTTGATTGAATCTTGATGTGAGTGGCTCCAAAGAGATCTATACAAGCTCGTGGGCAAGAAGCTGAAAGTAGGTGTGCATGTGCGGCGAGGAAAGAAGCCCCTGGCAAACGAGCAGAAACGCCTAGGGCAGTGACGACAAGCCAAAAGGAGTCCACTCATGCGGCGGTAATTGGACTAGGCAGACTCCACGTCGACCATCTAAGCCTCCACAAGAGCCTTGCCATCCGCCTCCACACGAGGCTCGACAGCCTCGACATCCGCCTCCACACGAGCGGCGACATTCGCCTTCTCACGACGCTCAAGTGGTGTGTTCTGAATGAAGGGCTTGGCGACCTCGGGTACAAATTGGTCGACGTCCGGCTTCTGACGACGCTCGAGCGGTATGTTCTGGATGAAGGGCTTGGCGACTTCGGGTACGAATTGGTCGACGTCCGGCTTCTGACGACGCTCCATTGGCATAGTGGGGAGAAATGGTTTGCCGACTTTGGGTACGAATTGGTCGACATTCGTCTTAGAGGGCATAACGGGTTTGGAAATGTTGAAAAAGGGTTTGGCAACCTGAGGAATAAATTTGTCGAGGCCGTCGGTCTGGCGACGCTGGTTTTGGTTGCGGGTACCGTTGTGCGCAGTGGTGGTGTTCCAGCCGCCTGGGCCGAAGCCCTGGTGAGGCTGGATGGCATTATCCGCGGCGACTGGCGCTGCCGCGACGTTGCTGATTGCCATGGCGGCGAGGAGGGTGATGCTGGTGAGGTACTGCATGTTGGGCGTCGGTTTGGTTGTGTAGGATGTAATTTGGACAGTGAGGAGCTGTTGGTGATGAGATAAGGCAAAATGCGGGTACGCGTCTGTTACTCGTGTAGGGTGTAGGGAGGGTGTAGACTGGACAGTGAGGATCTGTTGCTGATGGGAGAAGGCAATTTTGTGGCTAGGCGTCCGTTGCTCGCCTTTTATGTTTGCCATCTGATGGGTTTCAAGACTCGCGCTCATGTTCACTTGCTCGATTCGTTGCTGAACACGACGAGCGCTCATTTCGACGTGCTCGACTCGTTGCTGAACACGACGCAAAAACACGCTGTGTTTTCAATGTTGATCCCCGAAAGCTAGAAAGTAAGTACGAAAAATGCGCCGGTGAGGTTGCTGTGAAGTCAAGTCGAATCCAAGCCAAGCCAAGCGTATTACAACCAGAAGAGTCATGGAGTGTTCAAAGAGTGTTTTGGAACATCGATGGTCCACTCAATTCCACTGACATATCGGGGTCCGTGCGTGAAGATCTGGACTCCTGTCTCTTTCTCTCATTCGCCAACGCTGGGCTTTCCCCAGAGAACTCGGAGCATTTGTTGTATTTGGAATGGCCGCGGATGTTTTGACGATCTGGTGATAGCCTTTTCAAGGACACGACTCGGCAAATGACTCCGCCGTCGAGTCAGGTTGATATGCGCTCTTCGATCTCTATCGTCTTGCCTGCCTCTGATCATCAATAATGTGTGAGATCCCAACGGTGTGTCATCTTGATCACTTTCACTGCGAAAGGCATTCACGCCTCGTTGCTTGAGCTAGCCGCCACGCTTGCTTGCTTCCTGGCTTGCTTGCTTGCGTATAATACCTTGAACGAATCAGTACGGCAACAGAAGAGTAGCGATCAAGCAGAGCCATGATGCGGCCGATATACGCACCATGCAACAACCACTTTCCTTCAACTCTCTCTCTCCGAAGCCCGCCGTGGATGCAACCATGTATCCATCGACCACGATCGTTAGCGCAACAGAAGCACTAACAACCTAGCTTCCACAACAACGACATGACTCCTCGCATTCGACGACACATCTAGATTCATCACGACCGTTGCTGCACAATACGACCGTTGCGTCGTAATGAATATAGCTGTGTCGTCGTGGTAGTAGCTTCAACCCTCACAGGCCGACCTTGCTCAATACTCCTCACACGAACCAAAAGCAAAATCCCTGTGCATTTTAGCTAGCTCGCTCTACTATATTGACTGGCTGGATGGGGGGTATGAAACAAAGCCTTGCTGAAAGCATCTTACGCCTTGATCGCCATATCAAAGGGGATGATGATGAGATCCATGAAATCCACCTGCCCGCCCTGGCTGAGACGCCAAAATGAAGACTCCAGAAAACAAAAAGTGACGCCGTGATGAACTCAGCACCGGAGTCATGTCGAGGTGTAAAACTAAGGATCGTAATGCTGCTGGTGGGCCCCGAGAGTCTGGGTAGGGAGTCCCCTTCGAGGATGAAGCAGGCATGCGGATCCGACCTCAGCGTGGTGGTCACGAGTCTCACAACCTGCGAGGAGGTCCGTCGGAGGATCGCGGTCGATATATGCGAAACATCCGAGTGCATCACTCATAGGTCCACGTTGAACTCCCAGCCCTCTGTAGCAGCAGGATCATCGATCAGCATCGCGTCGTCCTTCCACGTACTCTTTTCGGAATTGGAAGTGCTCTTACCTTCCTTGAGATTCTTCGCCGTGTCGTCCAGTAAAATGATTCTCCTCCGATTGCAGTAACTCGTCTTGTCCATCATTTCCACCTTCAAGCTCGCAAGCTGTTCGACGGGCTTCTCGAACATCTCGCTCAAGTTCTCCACGGCCATCTCCAGATCCTTCTGGTTGTCCTCGAAGATCTCCGTCTGGTTGTTGCGGGCGAGGTAGTATGCGAAAGCATATGTCCACTTGAGTGTCTGACGACACTGCTGCAGAGCGTGCGAGGCGTTCTCGAGGAACTGCACTTCGATCCAGGATAAGCCGGATTGATTCTGCAGGAGCGTCATTTTCTTCTCGGTCTTGTGGAAGATATCGCGGTCGAGTTTGGCGGATTGCTCGTGGTTGGCGTAGCGGTTGTAGTAGTGGAGATACCGCTCAAGCGACTGCCGGCTTCTAGCCTGCGCGTCGCGAGCGTCCAGTCCACTCTTCTCCTCGAATCGATTGCAGTTGTACCAGCTCGTGCCGTGCTCGGACCACACACCCATGCACATCCAGCAGAACTCGTTGCGGCATTTGCGGCAAGTCATGTGGTTACAGCCACCATTCTTCTCAATCGTCGAGTTGCACTTCGGGCACTCTTTCGTGTTGGCAGAGATCCAGTTCGCGGTCTCGCTGTCGTCGGCGCACTTCTTCAGCCACCTCTTGACCAGCGAGCAGGGGCAGGGTTGATGGTCGGAGAGCGTGCAGCCGAAGCAGAAGCTGTGCTTGCAATCGCACTGCACAGTCGGAACGATGCGGTTGAGATCGCGCTGCTTGACGCCACACTCGATCGCGTACATGCACTCCGGCGCAGGGCACCATTTCAGGTTGTCCTTGTCGTCGACGTACGTCCGCGTGAGCAGCACCGCGTAGCGATCTCGGATTTCCGGCGTCACCAAGAGATCCAGCGATTTGGCATCCACAATTCTATTGCAGCCATCGCCGGGACACTTGATGCGCGCCGCTTCACCTTCCTCGCGAATCTTCTGTGACAGGTACTGCCGGTAGCATTCAACGCAGAAGCGATGTTCGCACCTCATCGCGAAAGTCTCCATACCCGGGTCATCCTCGCAGCAGATCTCACACATGAATCCGTCCTTCGCTTCAATCCTCGGAGGGTGTTTCTCAATCTCCTGTCCCAGACCAGCCTTGTCCAGAATCTCCTCCTGGTTGTCCATGTACTGCTCAATCAACTTCTCCTTATTCCACCTGCCATATCGTAGAAGAATCGCCGTAGCTTCGTGCGGTTGTTCGAGTAGTGTAGAGACCTCATCCACCTGTCGATCTTGCTGTGCCTGGATATCCTCCGGACTGTACACCTTGAAGTCGACTTCGAAGAATTTCTTCTGTGGTTTAAGATCCTTCTCTTGCGTCTCGAACGCTCCATCGTCCTGTGCGTCGTCGTCGTCATCGAAGTCTACATCGGAGTCTGTCACATCACCGTCAGCTTCGACCTCGCCGTCGTCACATCCCTGAGCAAACTCACCACCTGCACCGAACCCCACGCTGCTGTCGCCATCGACATCGATGTCCTCACTGGACACGACGCTGCCGAACTCATCGTCCGAGTCCATAGGTTTGTCTGAGGCGAGGGTCTGCGGGGTAGCCGGCAGAGCGGCGTCCACTTCGTTGTGTGAAGTCTTGCTCGCCTTCTTTTGGCGGTGAGAAGGATCTTGCGCCGCGGCGATGAGTGTGTCGGTCTTTTCGGCTGTACTGTTGCTGTCCAACTTCCTCTTTCTCGACGTCGGAGGCGTGTTGGCGGTCAGGGCGGGCTACTTCGCCTTGTGACGAAGCAGGCCGGCGGAGGTGAGGTTGGCGGCTGAGGGTGGTGTTGGTGTGGCGGTGACGTGGAACGGCGGACGCGGTAATGAGCGTTCTTGTGTTGGCGGTGAGTGATGATCTACCTTGGTCGAGTGATGGTGGTGAAGCAAGTACGTGGCGATGATGTTGTGCTCGTGAAGTGTATCGTCTCGTAAGGCGTGGAGGAGCAAGCTTCCAGGCTTGATGACGAAAGCGGAAGGAAGGAGCCAGCCACACGTCCAGGACAGTCCGCTTCCCGCAAGGCAACAAAGAAGTCCTGAAAGTGAAGGGGCAGGAAGAATGTGCTCACGTGCTGATTGTTAGCAGAACGGGGACTTTGATGAATGACAGGATGGTCATACGGAAATCTGTGTCTGAAGTCCTTCATCCATGTACTGTCATGAGCACCTAGATGTATCGAAATACGCCACTAGAAACGGACGTGGCGCAGCTTTAATCCGGCACGGTATACCTAGCATATGGGTTGGCGTAGCTCGACTGTCGGATATCCGAACTCATGACAAACGCGGCTCGAACAGTATAAGTACCACATTACCAATCATTCGGACAGCCCTCTACTCATCGTCCTCACTGTCCCCTTCCTCACTCTCCTCCTCTTCACTGTCCCCACAAAGCACCTCAACCAACTGCCCCGTCTCCCTCCTAACATCCTCCATCCTCCCACTCGCCTGACTCTTCTCATCCCCCCACCACCTCTCAAGCCCCTCCGCCTCCACCAGATCGAACGTCACCAGCGCATTCGCCATGAACAGCAAAATCTTCTCCCCCTGCGCCCGCTGCGTCAAATCCGTCTGCAAAAACAGCAGGAATTCCGCCTGTTCCTCTTCCGTCTTGACGCAGCCTTCGATGAGGTTCTTATACTTGGGAAGCAGTACGCTGACGGCGTCTTTGGGGGACGAGGCGGAGGTTTCGATGATGGATGCGATGCGTTTGCCAAAGGCGACGGAGACGGCGCGGCGGAGGGCTTTGTCTTCGGCGTTCATCATCATGCGTAAGGAGTTGAATTCTAGCTGGATCGTGTCTGGGTCTGTCAGTCTTGAGAGATCGTCGGTCAGCGCGGCTACGGCTTCGTGGTGAAAGTCGGAGGCTTGTTGTCTCGCGCCGGAGGATTCTTCCGAGTTGATGGAGGCGAAACTGTCGCTGCGGCCGGACATGCGGCGGTGGGAGAGGGAAAGCCCAGCGTCATCGTCTTCCGAGTCGGAGTCGAGGGTGGAGATGGAGTCTTCTTCGAGGGAGAGGTCGTGGATTGGGCAGAGGAGGGCGTCGGAGGGGTCTTCTTCTTCGTCGTCGAGCTCCATTTGGTAGCCTGTGCCGCCTTGTCCGACGACTTTGGAGTCGTTCCCCGCTTGCTCGATCGTGTCCTGTTCGTAGCCACGCTTGCGTTTGAGGGTGGAGATCCTTCGGTTTCCCGGGACCAAAGTCCCGTCCGCTAGAACCACTCCGTTCGAGAGCAGAGCACCCTTCTCAATGCGACAACCCTTGCCAACCCTGACTCCCTCCCCAATAATCGCCGTCTCCACCAGAGAATCATCGGCAATATGCGTATCATCCCAGATGTATGCTCCATCGATCTTGACCCTCTGCCCGATGACACACCTCCTCCCAACAACACTATTCGTAACCACCGCTCCCTCTCCCACACTCGTCCCCTCTCCAACCACACACTTCCTCCCCACCACACAGCTCCTCGCCAACACCACCCCATCCTCCCGGTACACATTCCCCTTCTCCAACCTGAAACTCTGCCCACCGACCAAATTCGTATCCGGAGTCAACGGGTACGTCCACCTCGAAACCACATCCTTAGAAATCGCATCATACGCCCGCAAATTCTTCACCCGCGCCGCATACCCTTCCTCCGCCACATGCACATGCGCCGTCAACTGGAACGTCTCGTAATCCTTCAACACCCCATTCAAAAACCCTCGTCGTGGAAGCTGCCAGTCGAAATTATCCGTATACTGCGCCAACACCTCCGTCGTACAGATGTCGATCCCACAATCAATCAGATCCTCCCTTACATCCAACTCCACATGTTCCTTCAACGCTTCCGGCGCGAGTTCCAGCGCGCGCGTCTCCCCCGGCCGAACCTGCTCGTAGTGCACACACCGCAAACGCACCGGGTCAATGACGAACGTCGGCCGCAAACTCGCCGATTTCGTGCGATGCGCATCTCCCGCTTCCCGCAACACCATCGTCATGATACACTTCTTATCCTTCGCGACCCTCGCTTTGTGCGCGGCCATGGCGTCCGATAGGGAAATATTCGCCACCACATCGCCGTACACACAGATGAAATCCCCGACGATCAATTCCTTCGCATGCAAGTCGCGCATACAATCGCCGACGGACCGGGAATTGGAACGGATAATCTCCAGCGAAAAGGGAGAAGTCGGCTGCATCCACTTCGAGTCCTTCAGATACGCCTCCACCCTCTCCGTCCCATTCCCACAGTACAAATAGACCTCCTCCACCCCCTGCCCTCCCAGAAATTCCAGCGTATACTCAATCAATGGCGTGCCCGCCAACGGCAGCAGACATCGCGGCGTCGAGAGTGTGAAAGGCAGGAATCGGGTTTCGAAGGAGTCGGCGAAGACGACGGCCTGGAGCGGTTCTTCGCGCTCGGCGGTGTCGGCGGACTTGGAGTCCTTGCCGGCGGACTTTTTGGATTTCGGAGGCATGATGGAGGAGTGTTGTTGGTGGGTGTTGGGTCTGAAGTTTTGAAGTTGGGTGCAAAGAACGAAGTCAATTGTGGCGCTGAGTCATGCGTGGCTCGAGCGTCTTTGGAATTCGTGGTGACTGCACTTTGACAATCTAGATTCGAGTGACAATCTGCCGACTACGCGAGTGACTGCTCTCTCACATGCATGGGACGAAAGGTCGCCGCATTGGCCAATACTCGAAGCACGATCAAGCGAAGAAGCGGTTCTGTGATTCCACTAGATCCACCGCAGTGAAACTGCCACCGCGGGACCTGATCCGATGCGTACAAGGTATCCATCCCCTTGGCAAATCCCGCCGTCCCTAACAAGGCCGACTAAACCAGCCAGCCGACTATGGAGATGTTCTCCCGCCCCGTGCGAGCAGCGCCTAGACAGGGTCCCTCAAATCCCGTTGTATACACTCCCGATCCCAAAAATGTTCCCGCCCACCGGTTCTCACGGACCCCTCGGCTGCATAGGCTGCTGCAAATGCGCCAAAGGGTTCCCACCCCCGGGCTGTCCTTGCTGTAAATGCGACGGTAGAGCACCGTACATCTGCTGCCGTTTCGGATCACCTTGCCCATCAACGCCGCCGCCCGAGATCTCACCGATCGGCCGCCTATGTAGCCCTCCCAGCGGCAGTCTCGACTGCACCGCTCCAGCACCATATATTCCCCCGGCGCCAGGGCCCTGCATGCCCGGCCCAACATATGCCGCGGGAGGCATGTACGACCCTTCGTCTGCTGTCATGGAGCCGGCGGGTGAGCCGGACGGGAGTTGGTTCGGGGAATTCCAGTTAGAGACTGCGGCGGGACTAGTAGCTGGTGAGTCCTCTGACTTCATACTTCGTTTCGTGGATGCGAGATTACCCAGGGATGCGGAGGAAGGCGGTGGCATGGCATCGAGCGCGGCACTGGAAGGTTTCTTCAGATGTTGGAGGTGTTTTTCGAGCATGCTGAGGAGACCTTCTTTTGTGAAGGGTTTGGGGAGGACGTCGTTCATGCCTGGTGTGGGCATTAGTATATTGATGTCATGAAAGAAGAAGGAGCTCACGTACCGTGTTGGAAGTACATGGAGATGTCGTCGCTGCGGATGTTGGACGTCATTGCAATGATCGGGGTGCTGTTGTCGAACTGCCTGACGAGATGGGTGGCGGACACGCCGTCGAGATTGGGCATAATTATGTCCATCAGGACGAGATCGTATTTGTTTCCGTTATTGAGCTTGTTCACGGCTTCAAGTCCGTCGAGCTGGACGTTGTCAGTCTTGAAGTACACCTTCAATCTCGTGTCAACTTACCGCGCTGTCAATTGATGTCTGGAAAGCATAGAGGAACTTTCCCCCAATCCTTCTACACGTCTGATCGTCCTCAACAAGCAAAATCTTCGGCTGGCGAATCCACCCGGGATCCATCTGCGCGCTCTTCTTCCGTGCTTCTGGGGGTGGCGCAGGCGGCATGAGGCCATCCGCTCCCTTTGCGGGCATCGGGTAGGGAATGTTGTGGATGTGCTCGCTGTACATTGGATCAATACCTTGAGTATGACCAATCGGATAGACCATATTATCCAGGTCTCCATAAGACGGAGACGTCGACGAAGCTGCAGAGTGTGGCTGGGCTCCTCTGCTGGAAGATCGAGTCCCTCCATTTCGGATCGCTGCAAGATCGGGCGGTGGAGTGGTCAGCGCGGCGTTCATTCGCATTTGAGCTTCGTTCATCTGTTCAAGGTTGCGGGTGTTGAGCATGTGGTTAGCGTTGACTTCACTTAGCAGTTTCGAGGCGTGCTGGAGCGGTGACGCTGGTACATCATCGTCGGCAGGAGGTAGAGATGCCGCATCGCTGGCCGGTGTATCTGCTGATCCATTCGCAGCGCCGTTCGCGAATGGATTCGATGTGACGGTCTTGCTCTCCCTCCGGCGTTGCGCGTCGATGTTGTTCAAAAAACTCATCACATATTGTATGACGTGTTCGTGGTTCACCACCGTCTTCTGCACGCCGATCAACTCTTGCAGCAACATCGTATGATGCAGGCTCAGGTCGTTGTATCTCTCTTGTAATTGCTGAAGTTGTTGCTGAGTCGCGACTAGCTGAGTGTTGACCAGGTCCATCTGTTGTGTCGGGACGAGTTCTTCTCCCGAGGCTGCGTTCGCTTTTCGTGGTGCTGGCGCTTTGCGCCTGATGTTGTCCAATGCGTCCTTGTTGTTCATCTTGAAGTCTGGATGTTTGAACTCCCATGCCTGTCGAGATGTAAGCATGCTATCCCGTTGTATGTCCCGTTGCTATCTCTTACTCCTGCTCCATATGGAGATGATCCTCCTTCCTCGGTGTTATGCCGCACTTTGTGAAAGTCGTATTTGTTCAATTGGCGCACAAAACTGGCAAAGTTGCTGTGTTTGAAGTGTTTCGGGAGGATATGCTTGGTGAACTTCTCGTTCTGCAGATGCAATCAGTGCTTCGTCCCATGTCGAGCCCATCTCGAGCCGCCGAGCGCGACGCACCTCGAGCACAACAAAGCTGTCGCCCTCGTTCCCCCATCGTACTATGCTCTCGTCCTGTGGGTTCTCCAACATCCTGTTCGAGGCTGGATTAGTAGGTGCATCACGGCGCAAAGCCATAGCAGGACATGGGGTAAGCCTACTTGTAGAGCTTGCGAACCTGCGGCAAGGAGAACATTGTCAGTACGATACTCATGCGCCGCCATCACGCATCACATCGTGACCACATACAAAGTCGCTCGAATTGTTGGCCCCTTGGCCGGAGGAGTTATCCATGGTGATGTCTTGGTCCCGTAGCAGTGGCCAATGTACAATGATAGCGCATCCAGATCCGTTGCGCCAGGTTCGCGCAACGTTTCCTTGTTCCTTCGAAAGACTCCCTTCCTCTGCGCTATTGTTCCGACAATCTTTCTGCCCTGTTGCTGATGCAACTCTTTCAATCTGGCCCTCCTATCTCATCCGGCGCCAGCCAGCCAGGTGAGAGAGGTGAAAGATGGCCGAGGTCCAATACGGGCGGTATACGAAAGTCGAGTATGGAGGTGTCTCCCCGCGGTGAGTGGATGAGGTGTCGCAGGTGGAAATACGCGGGATGGGGTATGTTTTCGCGAGCGACGGCGGGAGGAAACACGGAGCGGAGAAGGCAGAGGTGAAAAGTGGAATGGTGGAGGTCCGGATAAGATGTGTCCAGTGGTTGTGTGGTCGTTCCGGCTGGAGTATTGAGTTTGGAACTAGCTTCACGCGCGAGACGGTCGCCCTCGCCGGGAGAAGAAAAGAATGTACGTCACGATACAGCGTAACTGGAGGGGAATGCAAGATCGACCCGCGATCTCGGGAGGGCTGATGATTGAACGGGTAGGAATATGTTTTGTGTGTGAAGACACGCGGAGGAGGGAGAGTAAGTAAGCACACGCGGTCGGGATGTTTGTTGTCACGTCTCCTCGTGAATGATTTTACTCCTTCCGTCCCGTATAGGTAGGTAAGTAAACATGGATGTAATGTAGGTAGGTAGTCGCAGAACTTTGGTACATATGAGGCTAATAGAATATTCCAACGGTAAATCTCCGCCAAAATGTCACTACTCCGGCCGACGACGGCTTCTACCTCCAGTCTGCACCGCAATGTCGACTCGGCGATTTTCTCCCACGTGTGGTGAGGATGGAAAGCATCTTCGACTAGGACTGATTCATGGCACGCACGGTAGGGCTGACCAATATAGACCAGGTCTGATAGATAGGGATGACTTTGTCTTCGTAATCGTGTGGTGGTGATGACTGATGATTGAGCAGCTGCTTCAAGACACGGATTCGCCTTGTTGTCAGCCACCATTTTGAGATTTTCAAGACATGGCTTGCCGGTCGATGGCCTCGATCGGGAACAATGATGTAGTAGGTAGGTCGACTCCCAGTGCTCGAAGGGAAGAGTTCAATCGATTGTAGCATACCATCGAGTGGCTGGCTCTACGATTGCCATATGCAGCGTTACTAGTAGTTCTAGTTCTACTTCTCCCCGGTGAGGTGATTTCTGTGGACAATATTATGACCGTGGACTTGGATGCCTTTCCTCAATAAATCACATCACCGGCGGCAGGTACAGCTAGCTACAGCTTGCCCTGTACAGTCATCATCATCCAGACTCAAAATCCACCGCACCTTCTTCCACCCTGCCGTGCCGTGACACTTCCCTTCCGCCATCCATGTTCGCCGCTCGTCGTCTTATGTCTCACGCCTCCCCTCGCTCTCAACAAATCACTCAACACCTCTCCAAACCCAACAACTTCAACTTCCACTCTTCAGCACGCAAAATGGTTCAAGTCGGTGATGCCGTTCCCAGCGTCGACCTCTTTGAGGCCAAGCCTGGCGCGTGAGTCGACGACATTGAGAATGCTCATCGTCCCGTCCTCGACCACCACTGACAGGAGTCATACATAGCAAGGTCGACCTCTCCAAGGAGTTGGCGTCCGGCAAAGGCGTATGCATTCCCATCGACCCTCAAAACAGCAGAAGCATTGATCACTGACACCTCTCACCAGGTCATCATCGGCGTCCCAGCTGCCTTCAGTACGCACCACCACTGCCAATGACCTACCATACCACGACCACTGACTTCTCCAAGGCCCCGGCTGCAGCAACCACCACATTCCCGGCTAGTGAGTCCTCCCGTACCACACCAGCCCAATAAGATCTCTCCAAACTAACCACTCTCTCTTCCCACTCAGCATCAACAGCAAGAAACTCGCCGACGCCGGCAAAGTCTTTGTGGTTTCCGTCAACGATGCATTTGTTCGTCACCGAAGGGCAGAAGGCCTGCAAGCGGTCCGAGTCTGTCTCTCGGACTATGCTAGCAGATCTTACTTTGCCTCTATCCCTTCGACGTCCGAGCCCATCGCTAACCCTTCCATTTCAGGTGATGGGCGCCTGGGGCGAGTCCCTCGACGCCGACAAGAAGTCCGGCGTACGTCCCTCCTCGACCATCCCGTCCTCCTCCGAACGGGGCACTGACACTTCCATTGCTCATCTAGATCCGCTTCCTCGCCGACCCGCACGCCGAATTCAACAAGAAACTCGACACCATGTTCGACTCCGCCGCCGTGTTCGGCCAGGATCGCTCTAAGCGTTACGCGCTGGTGACCGAGGACGGAAAGATCAAGTCGGTGCACATTGAGCCAGACGTGAGTTTTACATCCCCGCGGCCGTGCTGCTAGTATGATTTACTGATTGTTCCTCTTTCCAGAACACTGGCGTCAACGTGTCTGCTGCCGAGAAGGTTTTTGCTTAAATGCCTTTACTCGTCTTCAGCCACCGTTGCGGTTGGGAAGATCGTCTACTAGGACATCTCTGCGGAGAACATTCGTCGACCAGCTCAGATGGGAAGAATGATCGTGGACTTCTTCGCTAGATCTGTAGCAAAAGAAATTCAAAACGTCTCGAGCACAATATCTGACCAAGTCCTCGCCAGGAATCAGCTATACAATAGAGGCGGTGAAATACCTGCTGACGTGCTGCGCTAATTCTAACATTCAGACAAACGACTGGGTACAAGCCGTGGGAAAAAGTAGCGGAGCGAACGTGCTCCACGGTAAGCTTATCCCCTTCTCTTGCAAACAAAAGCGCCACAGAAGTGACGGAGTCGTCACCCTTCGGATGAAAAAAAAAAGACCGGGTATCGAGCATTCATCAGCATCAGACCAGACCAGAAAAAGCACCCCACTCATGCATCATCCATTTCCCTCACAGCACACCAGTCGTAACTCTCTCTTTCATCTCAAACAAGAGAAAAGGAGGAGAAATCACGAAAGACCCAACAACCCTCCCGCCCTCGCAAACTCCTCCTGATACACTCTCAAATCCGCCCAGATCCTCAACTCGGCATCTTCGTCTCCCGCCGCCGCGGTGCCACTCGCGCTACCACCACCACCGTTCACCTCCCTCTCCTCACTGTTCGCGGGACTGACCCTCTCCAATCTCGTCAACACCTTGAGGAAAGCGGAGAGGTACTCTTGCGCCTGACTCGCGAGTTGTCCCTTTCTCGCGTCGGGGACTTCGAGTAATGTGCTGGCGATGGCGCGGATTTTCATCGTCTGGTACACATCAAGTCGTGTTAGCGAGGTATCTCATCTCAGGTGGTATACGGGATGGCCAGGACTTACGAATGAGTCGGCCGAAGGCTCCATGTTGACTTGGTCGATACTACTCAACACCGTCAAGAGGTCGCGGACGATACTCTCCCTCTCCTCGCGCATTTCCGCTTCGATCGCATCGAAAGCGCCAGATGTGGGAGGTACGATGCCATCCAGACCAGCAGACATGATTCCCGCAGTGGGTGAGTCCGGCGTAGCAGAAGACGGTCGAGGGTTGTGTCTCGCACGACCGTAGGCTTCGCACAAGTTCCAGTATTTTTCCACCAGATATGAGCGCGTGGCGAGACTGGAAGCGTAGATGTTGGCTTTTTGGATTTCGTACTGCGAGCGGCGGCGGTCTTCGGGTGAAGGCGCTTCGACGGGAGAGCGGGAGGTGGGTGACATGAGGGAGTGGGCCGGGTCGCGGGTGAAGTGAGGTTGCGCGTGAGACGTGGAGGTGTAGTAGGAGGTGCCATTGTTGTTGGCGGCGTTGTTCTGCTGGGCATCGGCACGAGCGTCGGCGCCGGTGTTGTGCACGACGAGTTCGGCGGGGAGTTCGGTCATGGCCTTTTTGCATCGGCGGAGAGATTCGTGAAGGGCGCGTTTCTGGCGGTCCCAGTCGACGATCGAGTCAATACCCCAGGCCATTTCCATTGTGGCTACGGCGTTGTACGAGGAGTAGACGCGGACGTTGGCGTTGAAGCCGGCAATCATGGGAACGAGGCCGGCGGGTTGGGCTTCAGTGTACGTAGGGTAGATGCAGAAGTCGTCGACCTCTGCGGGAAGAGGTGGATATGGTTCGGTGTGGGTGGGAGGAGGAATGACCAACTCTCCGAAGCTGGCTCCTAATTGCTCCATGGCCTTGACGCTGACGAACATTGTCCAGAAAATCCTCCGTCCCATTTCGAGGGTGATGTTGTCAACATTGTCAGTCATGAGATCCACGCTGGAACTCGCATGAGAGCCCATGGCGGTGGGAAGTGTTCCCAACTGCGTATATGGTTGTCCCTTGGGCTTATGCAAGCCAAGCGTTCGCAGGATGGTTAAGCATTCCCCGAAGTAAAGCCGACCGAGACGCCATCTGAAGGTGTAGATTCCCATGAGTGCCAGGAAATGGCTCGTGGCGGCATCGTACACATTCAGACTCTCGCTCTCAAGGTATCCTGGTCCTCGTGCCGCCGCACATACTTTTTGACACCTGTGAACAAGGCTCATGTGGTTTGGAAAGAGGTTCTCGCGCTTTTGTGCCTTGAGGTGAAGTCGAGGTTTGCGTGGGAACGAGGCGACCAGTGCTCCGATCATGGAAGCGAGGAGGGAGAGGAAGGACTTGTTGCTCAGATCTTCTCTGCGTTTCCAAGCCTCGCGAAAGCTTGGCTCGTGTGGGAATGGGCAAAGTGGGTGGATGTAGGCGAAGAAGTCGTCGATGAGGAGGTCGAGAGTCTCGATCGGGCAGATGGACTCGGCGGAGAGAGGAGCGGAGGAGTGCGTAGCGAGAGCTGTGAGTGCTTGCGCGGCGTGAGTGGGTGAAGTCGGGGAGGATTTCCCAGAGAGAGCTGGAGATCCACCACCTGCTTCTTCCAGACGACGTCGCTTCACTGCCTCGGCATGTCGGTTCGGTGGTCCTCTCCGTCGGCTTGGTCGCTCAAATGTGCATGGGATGTCCAGCGCCGCGCAGGCTCTACATGGCGGGCCAGTCTCGTCACACTGGAGAAGTTCTGTTAGCTTTGAGATCAGGGACCACTTCACGATGAACGCGCATACCTTGACTTTGCGGATACTACATGAATCGCATGCCTTCCGTAATCGGTTCGTCTTCTGCGCCTGTTCGGGAGTGGAGTTCTGTGTCGGAGGATGAGAGTGATTGCCATTGCTCGTTGGGTGACTCGTCACTGGCGTCGGTTGCTGAAGGTGCTGGGTGCGTTGAGCATGCTGAAGGTGCTGATGCTGCTGCGCGTCCAGGTCTTGGTGGTGTTGCAGCTCATGGCTGAGAGACTGCTGCATGTGCTGGCTTGATGGACTGTGGATCTGGTTTGCGGCTTCCACCTTTGGGTATAGAGGCTGATTCAAGGCGCTGAACTGGAGTTGGTCTTGATGGGCGGGCTCCAGTAATGACGGCGGCTGAGCGCCGGCGGAGGTGGGATACAGCGCATTGTAGTGGTGATGGTCACCCTGTGGAGGCGGCGGGTAGTTGGACATCTGCGCGAGCATCCAGTTTTGCACCTGGAGCTGCGATGAGTAATAATTCGACATGGTCGCGGCAGACATTCGGAGGATTGGGTTGGTGGGTAAGGCAGGTGGGTGAAGAAGGGGAAAAGGCTAAGAGGACAACGCTTGTGCAAGGCAGGCGGGACAGAACTGGGCGATGTGCCGCGAGAGGAAGTGGGTGCGGCGCGTCCGGTAAATAGTCTTTTGATGGGATCTGACCGTGGCCGTCCACACGCGGGACTTGGATCGGAGTGGAGTGGAGGGGAAGAGGATGCAGGCAGGCAGGACTGGGGCACTTACTCGAAGAGAGCAGACGATCGTCGGGGTTGTTGGCGCGTGGTCGAGGACTGATAACTGCTCCCGGCGGCAAGTGGCGGGCAGCGACCGGGATGCCCTCACTGGCGTGGCACGAGGATGCGATGGGATGGTTCTTGGAGGGGGTGATCAGCTTCCAGCCCGAATGAGGACAAGAAAGTGGCAGTAGTGCGCCAAGTCGAGGGACGGTTCAAGGGGACGACGGACGCGTGTGGAGGATTGCGGTCCGGGCTGGTTGGTGGATGCGGATGGTGATGATGATGACGGGAGAGCAGAAGCGAGACGACACGGGAGTGGCATGCATGGGCCGAAGGGGAAGGGGAAGGGTGCTGGTGCTGGCCTGCTGCTGCGTGCTGCGTGCTGCGGTGAGGGAAAGACGCGAGAGACTCCTTGGACTGGGGGTTTTGCGGTGCTGCTGGTGGGGGGGGGGGGGCATATGTGCTAGGTCAGGTTGTGCTGCAGGTGGTCTGCCATACAAAACTCTATCTCGAAACCGCTGCGGCCACTAACGACGGATCCTCCCCGCCGCTAGGCTGCTTCAATCTCTAGTCTCTTGTGACTTCACATGCCCTGATATCTCTTGCCTTCGCTTCGTGTCCTTCCTGGACTCTTCCTCACCGGCCTCTCATCAAGCAAATAAGCATCGACGCCATCACGACGGCAACACAATCGAAGAGATGCTCATCAGCGCGGGGACAGCGCAAAAGGCCTCAGAACATGGTCATCATCACGCCCCACCGCCGCCGGAGTACGCAATTAATCTCCAATCCAAAATACACCCTGCCATTCGACGACAACAACCATACCACTCACCCTGCTCGTACTCGACTAGACCCTGTCCGTCTCCATCTGGCCCTGGCCCCTGTCCTCGCACACTTCCAATTCAGCCCAAACCTCCCTGTCCGTCACATGGGAGACATCTCCACCTTTATGATTTCCTTTCGCACCGATCTCTGCACTGACCGCGTCGGGCTTCTCGTAGCAGACTGACATTCAAGACATTGTTCCAACTACGTTCCAACACCTCAGAGTCTCAAACATATCATGTACCTCGTACAGATAATACCATGATGAAGGATTCTCGAATCCCAGCCCTCTCGACACGTGGCTGCAGAACCCGGTGATGTACTGCAGTATTGCTGAATGTACATCATTCATAGACATTCTCACCGAACTCTACACTCGGAGTCACCACCGCGCAAAGTCTCACACCAGGCGCGCCGCGGTGATGAGGTACCAATGCAGCACAGCAGTTCCTCCCCGCTCGACTCGCGGACCATGCACGCACCACGAACCACGAATAGCCTGATCAGTGATCGCTTTGTGCTGTGCCACGGCGTTGTCAGTCTGATACCACGACACCATGGTATCTTCTTGGCCCCATCGCATCACTCGTCGAATGTTCGACACATGTTTCCATCTCCAGGATGCGAGCTGCATCATGCGCGTTCGTCGCAGCGCGGCTGGACGGATGACTGCGACCTTGCACGGCTTCTTCCAGCGTCCAGGACGACCTTGCACCGACCGGGAGTGATGCCTGTCAGCACTCCCTTCATGTCAATTGTGGAATTCGATGCTTATCTGCCAGGATCTCGACCCACTTGATGAGACAGTCAACCACGAACGAGAACGATTTTTGGCCTATTCTCGTCTATTGCTTCCGACACTCGGAGCCGATCTGACAGCTATCAATGTAACGAACCCTCTGGTCAGTGGTCTCCAGCGACGGGCACGATATACCCCGGCGATCGACCTTCATTCTTCCGAGGCGAATATCAGCCAACAGCCTGAGCACGCTCGAGGCGCCTCGACACAGCCGGCGCACGAGACGAGCCACCCAATACGACTAGGTAAAGCCCGCAGGCGACATGGGTTTTCCGAAAGTTAATACCCCATACATCCATTGCAGGATCCAATCTGGTCCAACTTGTCCCTCCCACCTGCCACGAGAACCTCATTTACTTCAGCAATTGTCATGGTAAACCTGACATCAACATCATCAGCCTGCAAATCTCGTTTCGCGTACGCCAGCCTTGCAGAAAGTCTAGTCTCCATACGTCAGGCCACGCCCGCACGGGCTCATGTCGTTCATCGAGGTCGAAAGAGGGATATCCTGACTCGCGAACCTATATGGCCGTTCCATTCGTGGCCTTGTCAAAATCTCGCGGCACTCTGGCTTTGAGCTAATTGAGGGAACTGCAGAAGCTTCAACTCAGATCCAACCACCGGCAGTGCCATACCGAGTTGCGAGCCCACCAAAAGTGCCGTGCACAAAAGTGACATGAGTCGCGCAGGCGTTGTGCTCGCTTGCGCGCATCCATGATCCGCCCACATCGTGTGCCACGAACGCGTCACCACCCGGGATTCCCATTACAGACTGCCAGATTCGAAGTAGGGCTCAGGTTCTCCAGATCTACGACTTTGCTTCCATGTCTCTGAGCTGTCTGTTTCTGTCGCCCCTCGCTGATGTCTTACGTCTTGCACACCGCCTGTTGTATAAGGCCTCATCAACGCTGCTTAGCACGACATGAGTGTACTGTCGCAACTCGCAAGCGGAATCGCATGCATCAATTGGCGCTCGAATCAGGTCGGAATCCAAGACACCATCTTTCAAGGAGTCGGTAAAAGCTCCGCGCCACGACCCACCAGAAGAGTATGCAAAGTCAAGAACAGCCAGTCTTGCGGAAGTTTGATACCGTTAGAGTTTGGAGCTCTCTCCGTCGAATTGGTACGTGCTGAGTTTCGAGGGCCCTGATCATACAGCTTCCTCTCTTGGCGATACAACCGCGAACGAGCGGTGAGCGACACATCGACAACATCAAATCGTCGACTTGTCAACATCACAAGGAGTAGTACATCACTACACGACCACGGTTGACGCTTTAAGTACTGTACGTCAAGTACTATTCATCTCGCTCTTTCCGTTCGAAAATCGCAAAAAGGCCGTCACCCACAGCCGCCAGCCAGGCCCTATGAAAAACACATCTCATCACCCGGCTCATCCCTCCCTGTCCATCAGCCCTTCCCATGATACTGTACCCCTCAAAGTTCGACTCGGCCATTCGGCCCTCTTCTTCCCCAACCCCTCCCCCGTATGAAGAACATTCAGACTTCTTCCAGAATGCAGCTCACGGAAAGTACCCAGGTATCTTCTTTGAACCTTAACTCCAACGCCTGCAGTCGTCGACTCGTCGGCTGCACTTAGGGCACGGTCGGTTTCTCGACTGAGCTTCTCCTCTTTTCGTCTGTCGTTTTGAAGCGAACCAATCGTGTGGTTTTCCGCGAGCGGATCGGAACTTCGGATCTTGTGTTCTGCTCAGATTGGAATCTACATCCGACTGTTTTACACTTGCACGTGAGGTTCTCAAAAGAGCTGCTGTGGGACACGCAATCTCTGCCCAGCGAGGCCGAAGCGCAACTCGAGGAGCCTTTCGTCCTGTCATCGACTCATCACGGCCGATGCCATCGCAGTGCGCAGCACACACGTCTAGGTTTCGGGATTGACATCGACTTATTTCCCTCACTTCTCATTCGTCCTTCGGACGGTCGTCGGCCCCATTGGCCATCCAGGACTGTACAGACGCTATTTCTCGGATGATGTGGTTGTTTTTTCTTGCGTGGATACCGTGATGGTGCCAACCAGGTTGTGAGGACCCCGGAGGCCCGGGAGGCCCGATGGCGAGGGTACTTTTTGCGGAGTATTTTGCTCCGTTCGCTAGGGGCACGTGGAGGGCCGGTTTCAATGATGATGAAAAAAGATGATGCAGTATGTGAAGAAGTGGGGACTTTGAGTCTTGTGGTCATGGGGATCAAATTCTCACTTTGCCTGAGGTGTTTTAGTTTTGCACAGGGATTGTGGTGAGTCTGGCGTGAGGGACTTGATGTCCAGCGACGTGGTCGTGGAGGATGGCTCGGTTGACCGTGTTGTTCTACCTTTGTGAGACTTTACCTATTGGGACGTGTGTTTTTGGAGCGTGGTCAATGTTTGGAAGACGTGAGTGTTTGCCTTGTGAGACAGCAGGGTTGGAATGCAGCGAATGCTGCAGGTTCATCAATGTTAAGCGACCTCGAGGGTCTGAGGTTGTTTATGTTGTGAGACATCAGGGACGATCAGCATGCTATAGAGTTTTCCTCGGTGCCGTTGCTTGCTTGGGGGCCGGGTGAAATTCCATGAGACGCGCCGAATGATGTTTGTTGTGGTTTCTGCTTCAGGCGGTCTTGTCTTAGTGTCGGTGACTTTGATACGTCTTGTGTGTACCACGTGGTGTTCGCGAGACTGAATGGGGTATATCGGTTTCGAGAGTGGGAGATGCGATCTGCAGTTGCCTTGCGGTGGGTTACATTAGATGGCGATCCGAGGTGATTGTGCATGGGGAGGAAGATGTCTTTGATGAGCTGAGGAAGGATCACTCGGCGGTTCACTTGGTGGAGATTGGTTGACATAAAAGTTGCGATGATTGTGAGGATGTTGTAGAAGATGAAGAGATGTGGTTTGGTACAGGAGTACGGTAGCGAGTTGCCGTGGATGGAATGAAGGTTTGAAGCCGTTGACTTCACTTCGACTTCTAGAAGGCTTCCTTTTCCATCAACACCATCTTTTACACATCAAGACGTGAGACGCATTCACCATGCAGAAACTCGACACCAACGCACGTCTCTTATTGCAGCTGTCGACATTCGAGCTGGCGGCCAATTCGATGAGCGAACCCCGAGCGCACATCCGCAGTTCGTCGCCACAGCAGAGCACACCCAAACTTTCTTCGAAACAGCAACGAGAAGCGACATTGCTACTCAGAAGAATCTCGCGAGCTCTTCAGCAAGACCTCGCCTGTGATGTGGTTCTTCGACTTGACGAACACAAGCGCCGGCTCGAAGCTCTGATTCCACGCTGCAGACTGTTGGAGCTGCCGGCAGAGCTCAGAGAGGTCATCTGGAGCTGGGCAGTCACCGAATGGGAAGCAGTGCCTGGAAAAGATCATATCGAGCTGCCGCCGGCACCTGCTAATGATGTGCGGAGAAGGCTGCCGTTGTTGGGAAAGAGAGCCGTCCGCATTGACAAGCTTAATCGGCCTGCGCCACCTGGTAAGACGACAGAATCCTTCGCCCATACTAAAGGCTGACGACTGGATCATAAAGGACTCACACTTGTCTCGCGACAGCTCCGACAAGAAACACTCCACCTCTACTACCAGCACAACACCTTCGAGCTTTGGCGACCCTTGTACTGGCTGCCGGATTGGACGTCAAGCACCTTCATTGACTGGCTGACCATGCTAGAGGAGAAGACACGCTGGCTCCGAGACATTGTCCTTCTCTACAAGCACGACGACGAGATGGAGCACGACCTTGAGGATGCACTTGCATACGAAGGATTCCATCTCCATCCTGGGATCATCACCAGTCAGAAGGAAGTGAGTGAATATGAAATCGCCTCTGAGCAATTTGGACTTCCAAAACACTTCGGCAGCAAGAAGGGACCGTCTAGGCGAGCTCGATGGATCATCTCTTCCGGTGGGGGATGAAGATCTCGTGCGACATCGGCTCCTGCTGGACAAGGATACTCCACATTAATCGGGATGAGTACGCGAAGACTTGTGGGACCGTCTGTGCATGCACTGGATCCTCTGCGTCGTTTGTACCGTGTCATCAGCGATTGAAATCGCTTCCGCGGAGACTGGAAAATGGAGCTGATCTGTGCAGCTGTGCCTCCAATCCTTCGACCATGCATGTTGTCAAGCGACATCGTTGATCGACCTGTCCGCATATCGCGCACGCTGTCCTATCGGACCGCAAGATGCATATCTCGACGTCACCTTACCAGGGCGGCCAGGGGTGCGACATTCGCCTGGCAGATCGACTGCCAAATCCAATGTCATCTGTCGGGAGAACAAGTAGGTGTGCCCATCTACAAAGACGCACTACACATCGTCATCGTGCTGCTGGTCTACGTGGTGGTTCATCTCCTGTACAGAACAACGCAGCTCATCCAACCATTGTTCTTTCCTGGAGTGAAACCTGTTGAACTGAAGGTGAAAGAGTGTTGCAGCGACAATGTTTCACTCCTATTCGTTCGAGTCCCGGCCTCTTGGAATTCACATTTCAGACCAAAATGAAGCGATGATCGATACCACATCCTCCATGCTAGTCTCACCACGTGCACACGGCTCCAGTCCAATCTTGCGGAGTCGTGAAACAACCACTAGCAGAGGAGCCACTTGCTCCCCGATTTCACTTCGCTTAGGCGGGTCGTCGTCGTCGAGTCGAATCGCTGGTGTCGTGCGCACTACGCTGCGCTATTTTCCCGATCCCTGTAGCGGATGTGCCGGGGCCTGTCAAAGCGGGAGAAACAACCAGGGTGACGGATCCGAAGCAAAAGTCATACTTCAGCAAGTTCAGAGGCATCACGAAATGCAGAGCCTGCGACCTTTATACAGCTCGCAATGACCCTACGAAAGGGAATCGACTTGAACCGCTTGCGGTGAAAGCCGATGAACTTTCTAGGGAGCAGGATTGATTGTTGGCTATTAACCTGCTTCTAAGCGCAATATCGTTGCCTCTTCGTAGACGCTCTAAGGGATTAATTAGCTAAGTCTATAACTGCCCAAGCAAAATGAACGATACAACCAGAACTGACAGGACGCAAGGTAATTAACGCCTTTCGCCCTCTACTTCTCGATGCTACGCCGAACTGCTACGACCTCCGAGGAAAACAATGTAATTTAGACCGTCTAGTCTTTATTTAACGTTTGTGCGTTTTCTAGCTAAGAGATTCCTTCTTCCTACCGGGAATAACAGGGTTACTCTAATTAGAAATGCCTTCGGTCTCCGAAGTAGTCTCGATACGAGGCACCGCTAATCTATAGTGTAATGTTCCGAAATTACTACGCTATACGCCTGTTAGGCCTACCAAAAGGATTAGTAGCGCTCTATATAAGGGGGTTAAACCCTACAAAAAGCCTCTAAATTAATAAAGAAGTATAACCGAAGTATATACCGATCTATAGCCCCCTAGCGATTATTAGACTATCGATATCTTAGCCTCGGTATACGCACACTTTAGGAAAAGTTTTAATAGAGTAGGGCCGCGCATCCGTTAATAGATAGTTTACTAAGAATTAACCGCGAGCCTCGCCTATTAATAAATTACTTTTAAACTTTCGAGCCTAGCCTACCCTACCTAAACTAAATACCGGATTAAAGTAAGGCACTACTACTTAGTTAAAAACAACTACTTCGTAATAAGCCGCTCTAATTATACCTAATTGTTAGAGCCTTTTTGCTAAAATGTCTAACTTACCTAATCTTACTATACCGGGAGGCTAGGTAGCTAATATAGACGACTATAAAAGACGCCTAGCTAAAAAGCTACGAAGACGAAGCGAGAAGAAAGAATTAAAAGAATGCCGCGTAGGAGAGGCATCTCGGAAGAGCGCGGAAGAGCGCCGCTAAGTTAGTAGAAGTAGGCCCGAGTATAGCTCGGGGCAAAATACCTACGCCTACTACTAATATAGAAGACGCTCTAATAATTAATAACCCGAGCGACTAATTGAACGGTACGATTAACGAAGCTAACGAGGAAATAAAGGACGTAGTAGAGGACGAGGCGACGTAGGATTCTCCTATAACGCTAACCCCCTCGCCGCGACCTATAATACCTCGCCCTACGGATAATTTTACCTTTAGGTCGTTAATAGGACCTCCGGCTAACCCTACTATAGCATCCGGCGTTCCGAATAAAAGTAGGAAGAGACTAGCCCTTATATTAGCGTAGGCCTCCCTAGTAAAATAGCCTAAGAAGAGGCGACGAGGAAAGAAGGGCGCGAAGTTAGGAACCGCCGCTAGTTTAGCGGATTTACTTTAAAGCTTATTAATTTTAACACCTACCCTAGCCGCCGACCTACTAAATCCTAAGCAATCTATACCGGCGACGGTATCGAAGGTTAAGACGAAGTAGACGAAGAAGGCTATAACGGCCTCCCGTAAGGATTAACCGATACGACTAACCGAACCGAGCGATACGAACTATAGTAACGGAACCTAGCTTTTTCTCCGTATACCGGTTAAACTCCGACCCGCTAATAACCTATTAAAGGGGCCCTCTAATATAGAGGTCTTTAATAGGTTAACGACGACGACGATTAAAACAAATATACTAAAATCGTAGGCTCCTTATAACTCGAAGGGATAGGTAGCTTAATATTTTACTAAGGAGTAGGCTCGGATAGCGGACAACACGATATTTACTATTCGAGACCTCCCGGTATAAGTTAATTTGTTTCGTACCGGTAGCCTAAGGGTCTTTATAGCTAACTTTATTGCTATAGACGCTAACTATACTCTATGTTATTAAATCTTTAGCCTCGAGGCCCGCCGCAATACCGATTTAAACTTCTAGTTTAGGCGGCTTATAGCGGGAAGGGCGGTCGGTACGCGAGTAATAGTAGTATTTAAGAAGGAAATTAGGCTTTATAGCTTTAAACTCCCTCTTAGCCCCCTAAAGGAGGGACATTTATCTTCTTTTATAGCTAAGTTTAGGGCGCTAAGTTTAGGGCAGTAGACTCCTTAAGCAAATGCTCCGTATATAGTAACGGCGACTCCTACCTTATATAGGAATACCCGCGCTTTACTAGAATGTTCTTTTATAGATAGTAGAGGCTCGAGGGGCTGCTTAGCGCTAAACCTAGCCTTAGCTAAATAAATGTCGATATACTAATTGCCTCGCAAAACGTCTATTCTATCCGTAACCCTACCCGGTTCCGTAAAATGTTTAATATAATACGAACTAACTGTTTAGATATCCTCTTTACCTAGGAAACTTAGCTCGATAAGGAAATCGCTAAGGAACTGCTATTAAACTACCCTTTAATATCGGCTGTAAATTATAGTAATCTAAATAGTAGATATAGTAGCGTAATAACAATAATTAATACGGTTATAACTAACTAGGACACGGACAGAGTTGTCTATATAGACCTAGGCGGCCGTATACTTGTAATAAAGGTAGTTTATAGAGGTAAGAAACTTACTCTTACAAATATATACTATATTGCTAACTCGGATCTTCGTCTAGCATAGCAATGCGCCCTTACTAATAAAATCCGGGCTAATAAAATAACAGTCTAATATAACATCCTCGGTAGTAATTAGAACCAATGTACTAAACTAATTAACAAGAGACTAGCGACTAGTTGCCGGCCCTCTATAGTTGTAGCGTATTACGACCTAGTATCTACCCTCGGTAACAATTAAACAGCGTATATAGACGGCTAGCGTAGAGCTTACCCTACCGAAGTCGACTTTACCTACGTATCTACTAATAACGCTATATCTCGAATCGACCGCATCTATATTAGCGAGAGTATATAGCTAATTACTAGTAAATAGACTATCGAGACTATGTTCTAGTCTAATTACCGGATAGTAAGGATGTGTCTTAAAGAGGTAATAGAGGACGTAGAGAAAGGACCGGGTCGATAGCGACTAAACCTAACCCTTCTCTAACAGACTGTTGTACCCCCTCGACTGCTACAAGTACTCTAACGACTCCCCGGTAAGGATTACCTACCGGAATAGTCGAAGTTTAAAGGCGATATTTAGAAGGGTTTTAAGGAAACCTATCGCGGACTATTAAAGTCTCGCGGCAAGCTTTCGTTTAACCTAGAAAGAAGACGTATTAAGTTAATTTAAATAAGGGTAGTAGGAATACCTAACCCTATTATTAAAGCAAAGTTAGCGACAATTAATATATAATAACTATACCTTACGAACTAGAAGTATAAGTCTTATACTTATGCAGCCTTCGTAAAGGCATAGCTATATAACGAACGTCCAATACGGTAGTTTTACGCGAAGTCGAAGTTATACCGTCCTTAATTTATCGCTAAATTAATAGATACTAACGGTACCTTATATAAGGAGCCGAATAAAATACTCCGAATCGCGGTAGAGTTTTACTCTATACTATATAATAAGAAGGCGTTAAACCCTAATAATCGTGCACTAATGTTGTTAAAGTTACTTAAAGTAATCCCCTCTAGATATACGAGCGAACTAACGGCGGCGATTACGCCCCGAGAAGTTCTACGATTAATCCGTCGTACGGCCGTAGGAAAGTCGCCCGGTATTAATAGCATACCTAGTAAATTTTATAAAGCACTTAGTACTTAGTAGGGAGATAAGGACAGAACGGAAGGCGATAGTAAGGCTACTCTACCTATCTGTTACTACCTTGCTATACTATACGAGTCGATATAGTAGAGACGAGGCCTTCTAGAAGAATAGACTAACGGGGTTTTAACGATACTCTATAAGGACAAAGGACAAAGGTCTAACCTAAAGATATACCGTCCCCTAGCGTTAATAAATATAGACTATAAGATCTATACCGAGATACTAATACAGCGCCTTGTACGGGCACTTAGGCATATTATTAGCACCTATTAATCTACGTTCTTACCGAACCGATCGATTGGAGACAACATATAAACTGTTTAATATTTAATCGACTAGTACTCCCCTCGGGGAGCCTAGTACTCCCCTCGGGGAGCCTACCCGGCGATAGAGGTAGGTAGAATCGCGATCCTTTTCCTTAATTAGGAAAAGGTATACGATCGAGTTAGCTACCTATTCCTATAGGAGACCCTTCGAAAGTTAGGTCTACCTAAGCTCTTTATTAAATAGATCCAAGACCTATATACGGATGCTCGTATACGAGTATTTATTAACGGCTTCTTAAGTAAGAGAATCCTCGTTTAAAGCGGTATATACTAGGGCGACCCTATTAGCTGCCCTCTATATATTGCTTTAATCGAGCCCCTCGTACAACTTATCCTCTAAGACGAAAGAATTAGGGGGGTTAAAGTAGCTAATAAACAATTAAAAGTAATAATATACGCGGACGATACCTAGATTGTCCTACGTACCTAGAGCGAAGCAGACGCTACGATAGATCTACTTAAAATATACGTACGCGCCTCTAGTACGAAGGTAAACTATAGTAAGTCGTACCTACTATAAGTCGGACTCGATAAACTACTACGGATCCTAGGAGTATAGGAGGTAATAGTAGATAACCCGTATGTCTATCTAGGCATACCGGTAGGTACTAATACTACCTAGTAACTACAAACGTTTTAGTTAAAGATAATCGTATAGGATCGAAAGTCGAGAGGGGCGATCCGTAGAATATATACTTACCTCCCTAAAGAACGTAGTAGTATTAGCTGTATTAATATATATAGCGTTCGAAAGGCCTTAATTACTTAGGCGGCGGTACGTACTTTAACGTACCCCGACCTTTATTAGGCGTATATAGCGAAGGACATTATTACTAAGTGTATGCGTAATAGACTTAATGTTAATGCGATAGGATTACCTTGGTTTTAAGCCTAGGTATTAAATGCGACGAACATCCTAGGGACTCTAGGTTCGATTTAGAAGGCTTAGAAGACAATATATCCGAGTTACTCGAATAATAGCGTCTTTACCCTTATAGAACTAGTAACTCGGACTAACGCGCTTAACTTACTATTCTTCTACTACCTACTTATTAGGTAGATTAAGGATATAGGCCCGCTAAAGTAGAATTGTTTAGTATAGGCAAAACTCTAGAAACTTAGTATAAGCTAGTTAAAGGACATCTAGGACCCTATTATAGAACGACCTATTATCCTAGAAGAAATAACTATACGAGAAGGTGTTGTAGTACGAAGCGTATATTATAGCGCTAGTTAGGCAATTATAAGACTAGTAAGGTCTCTCCCTATATTATATATAGAAGCCCTTTAAAGGAACCTTCTAGCGGGGGAGAAACACCGACCGCTCTTTAGCCGACTAGTATTCCTTAGTATATATCGAGTAGACGTAGGCTAAAAGAGATTAGACCTCTTCGAAACGAACTTCCGTTCGCTCTACGAGAGATATCTATAGCTCTAATTAGAACACATCGACTTTAATAATAAGATTAAGGGGCTACTCGCCGTATATAAGTAGCTAATAGGTAAGAAGTTAGAGCTAGGGAGGCTTTAGTTAGGTATAAGAGTCCAATACGGAGTCCCTAAGTCGGGGGATCTACTTTAGAGACTACTACACTAACAAGTAAAAACAGGTAGCTAGTTAGATTAGATCCTAGAACCGTAGCGCTACTACCCGGTAGACGACTATAATTTTACGATTAATTATATCTAGATAGAGTGTACTATAGCAAAGGAGGCGTAGGCGTATATAAGGACGGTATAGTAAAGGATTATACTAGAACTATACTTTAAATTTACAATGCTTAATAAAATAATAGCTTTAATAGCTATTAGCCCTCTAATGTCGCGAATAGACCGAAGACGATAGCTCCTCTTTAGTTAGGTAACGGTTTAGTGCCTTTAGAAGGTATACTTATCCTACTCCTTTAACGAGGTTATTAAATTATAGTACCTAGAAACGATAGTATTATACTTAAAGGCTACCCTCCGACGCTATATCCTTACGGATCGAGTATACGCAATTTCTAACAGCGCTAATATAAAATAGTATATAGCTATTATATTTAAGAAGCTTTAGGGCGAGGTCGCTAAGGAAGTCAAACTCCTTCGCGGCCCGATGTGCCTTAAGGATCCTGCTATAGTACTAAGATTAGTTTAATTTGAAGTATAGTTCCCTTAGGTAAACGACACGTAAGCAGCCTATGCGTCGTAGTTTGAAATAGTTGTCCTAGGGTGTAAAGGCTTGTGTTGCCTCGAATAACAACACACTAACCAACGCTTATTAACTACCTCGGGAGGTAGTATCCGGTGGAGCGGCAATACAATGGTTCGAGTCCATTAATCAGCTCCGGGTAGTAGCACCTCCACCGGAAGGTGGCCTTCGGCCACCCACCAAAAACAAAACAACTTCATCGCTAATACAGCTCGCAATGATTGAGCGCATTTTCTGGGCATACGCATGGTGCCCCTCGTTCTGTTGCGCGGCTTGCGCTGGCTTGCTCCTCGGGGAAGTACAGGGCTGCTTGCAATATCAATCCTCAACTCTGCATGCACATTACATCCAGGCGGGCGTCGGGCAGCGAGCCAGTGTGGTGGACCTGTAATCTAAACCACATTGTAAGTGATTGGACGGCTCGAGCATCGATATGTCAGTGAGGTGTCTGCCATCACAGCAGGGGGGTTTGTCGCAAGGTCCTTAGGTCAGAACTCAGAACAGTTGCTCAAAGCTCTCCTGTCGAGTCTGACGACTCGCTTGGGCGAGAGGAAGTGGCCCCTGGAAGCGGTCCGTAAGTTCCGCCTTGTGTTCTTCAGCTAGCTGATCAGCCGCTGCCACAAGCATTGTCGTCTCGCACGTAAGCAGCGGCCTCGCTGGCGTGCTGGCCACGGCTCACGGATGCGCGTCCAGAGATGTCGGCTGAAGTCCTGTGTTGGTGTGCCTTTGCATCACAGCCTCGACGCGTCACCATTGTACTAGACCGGCCGAAGCGGTCTTCAACTCTCCGATCGCCGCTCGGGTGATGTTGTTGTTCAGGTTGGCAGGAAAATCGGACGTGAAGTCGAAACCGTGTTCACCATTGCTCTGAGTCCAATCAATGTTTGATGGAGACCTTCAAATGCTCAGCTGTGTCATCCGGCTCCCAACCCCACTTGTTCAATTCACAGACGTCAGGTACATCATGACGCAAGTGGGGAGTTTTTCGAGAGACATCAGAGTGGAAACACAGCTCAGCACCTCTGATACAAAGCACCTTACACAACCTCACGCAATATGAAGCAGCGATTCTCCTCCTTGGACGTCAAGGTCATCGCCCATGAACTCTCCAACAGCCTCGTCTCACTCCGCTTATCGAACGTATACGATCTCTCCTCACGAATCTTCCTCCTCAAATTCGCCAGACCAGATCACCGAGAGCAGCTACTAGTCGACAGCGGTTTCCGATGCCATTTGACGAGCTTCGCGCGAGCGACCGCTGCGGCGCCAACACCCTTTGTTGCCAGATTACGAAAGTTCTTAAAGACGCGGCGTGTGACTGCAGTCAAGCAGGTTGGCACCGATCGAGTCATCGAGCTGGAATTTTCTGATGGCGCATACCGATTGTACCTTGAGTTCTACGCTGGAGGCAACGTTGTTCTGACTGACAAGGAATCCACGATTTTGGCGTTACTGCGCAGTGTTGGCGAAGGAGCGGAGCATGAGCAATACCGAGCCGGAGCGACATACAACTTGTCATTGAGACAGAACTTCGACGGCGTCCCTGCTTTGAGCAGAGGAAGACTACGGGATGGACTACAGACTGCGATACAGAAACAACTGATTGAGTCGCAAAAGCCAGGCAAGAAGATCAAAAAGAAGGCGGGAGATGCGCTTAGAAGAGCTTTGGCAATAACAACAACTGAGTTCCCGCCGATCTTGCTGGATCACGCTTTGCATGTATCTAGTGTTGATCGCGATGTCCAACCAGAACAAGTGCTCGAAAGCGACGAATTGCTGGACAAGGTGCTGTCGGCGTTGCAGCAGGCGAACAAAGTCATAGATCATATAACGCAGGCTGAGGTGGCAATTGGGTACATCTTGGCCAAGAGGAATGGTGCCGTTAAGGATCAAGAAGCGGGCGGTGAAGCGGCAGAGGAGCGTGGTCTCATGTACGAGGACTTCCACCCATTCAAACCAGCGCAACTTACTGCGGACGAGTCGATCGTCTTCCGCGAGTTTCAGGGATTCAACAAGACTGTCGACGAATTCTTCTCATCGATTGAAGGACAAAAGCTGGAGTCGAAACTGCAGGAGAGGGAAGATCACGCAAAGCGAAGGATCGAGCAGGCTCGTGAGGAGCAGGCGAAGCGCATCGATGGTTTACAAGAAGTGCAAGAGCTGAACATTCGGAAGGCTCGAGCTATTGAAGCCAATGTGGAGCGGGTCGAGGAGGCTACGGCTGCTGTGAATGGCCTCATCGCGCAAGGAATGGACTGGGTCGACATTGGCAAACTGATCGAGAATGAGCAGAAGCGGCACAACGCGGTTGCGGAATTGATCAAGCTGCCGCTAAAACTGCATGAGAATACCATTACGTTGCTCCTGTCTGAGCTCGATGCTATCGATGGCGGTGACGATGAGGCGAACGAGACGGATAGCGAGCCCGAAGATAGTGACGATGATGATGCGCCGCCTGTTGCCAAAAGTGGCGAGGACAAGCGCTTGACGGTCGACATTGATCTCGCCGCCTCTGGTTGGGCCAACGCTCGGCAGTACTACGATCAGAAGCGATCTGCTGCGACCAAGCAAGAGAAGACAGCACAAGCCTCGCAGAAAGCGCTCAAGTCGACCGAGCAGAGAGTCATGGCTGACTTGAAGAAAGGTCTCAAGCAGGAGAAGGATGTCTTGCGGCCAGTGCGCAAGCAGTTCTGGTTCGAAAAATTCATCTACTTCCTATCATCCGACGGCTATCTGGTTCTTGCGGGCAAGGACGCTCAGCAGAATGAGATTCTCTATCGTCGATACTTGAAGAAGGGCGATGTGTATGTCAACGCCGATCTCCAAGGAGCTGCGAGCGTCATCATTAAGAACAACCCCGCTACACCCGAAGCACCTATTCCACCATCTACTCTTTCTCAAGCTGGAAACTTGGCGGTCTGCACGAGCAGCGCGTGGGAAAGCAAGGCGGTTATGTCTGCGTGGTGGGTCAACGCAGGTCAGGTCTCCAAGACGGCGCCCACTGGAGAGTACCTGACGAATGGCGGGTTCGTTATTCGTGGAAAGAAAAATCATCTTCCGCCTGCTCAACTACTACTTGGATTTGGCGTAATGTTCCAGATCAGTGAAGAGAGCAAGGCAAATCACATCAAACATCGCTTGCAGAGGACAGAGGCGAACAAGAACGTGGCTGGTAACGATGGCAGTGTTGGTGGTCAGTCTGACACTTCTGACGATGCAGACGATGATGATGAGTTTCCTGACGCCGCCGCTGCACCTATCAATGATGATGACGATGATCTCCCCGATACCCAGCAGCCAGCTCAAGCAGAGTCGGACGATGGATCGCCAGGACCACATCAACACGATGCTGATGCCAACGAGGACGACGAGGATGATGACCGTTCGCAGACACAAAGCAACCCTCTTCAGTCGGGTGGTAAATCCACCGAAGAAGCCGCGGAAGGCGAAGATGAGAATACTGCCGGCGAAACAGACGTTGACGCGGCCACAGACAATGGCGAGCCTGATGAGGACGCCGCCACTACAGTTGATCCCAGCGTTACATCAGAGACTGCTGAAGATGGACCACCAAAGGAAGGCGCCCTCCTGACCAACAAGGAACGCAAAGCTCTCGCGCGCCTCGAGAAGGGCAAGCCGATTCATGGGGACCCAAAACCTAAACCCTCCAAAGGGCAGCGCGGAAAGAAGTTCAAGGCCAAGAAGATCGCCGACAAGTATGCGGATCAAGACGAAGACGACCGCGAACTCGCCATGAAGCTTCTCGGCTCGAAAGCAGCAGAGGAGAAGCGCGAGGCGGAAGCAAAAGCCGCTGCCGCAAAGGCTGAATCTGCGGAGGAAGCAAGAGCGAGGAGAAGAGCGCAGCACGAGAAAGCGCAAGAAGAGGGTTTGAGGGCGGAGGAAATGAGAAGGTTTAAACTGGCAGAGGGAGAAGCGGGAGATGATGAGGACGATCATGATGCAGACATCTTCACGCAATTGGACACGCTGGTCGGAACACCTCTGCCTGGCGATGAGATCCTCGAGGCTATTCCTGTTTGCGCGCCCTGGGCAGCGTTGGCGCGGTCGAAGTACAAGGCCAAGCTCCAGCCGGGACAGCAGAAGAAGGGCAAAGCTGTGCGCGAGATTCTTGGGAAGTGGTCCAAGGGTATGAGCGAGCCGAAGAACGTCGACTCGTCGACCCAGGACTCGGAGAGAATCTGGCCAAGAGAGGCAGAGCTTGTGAAGGGTTGGAAGGAGGCGGAGATCATGAGTGTCATCCCTGTCAAGCTGGTTAGGGTCATGATGGGTGGTGGCGGAGCTGGTGCCGAGAAGGGCAAGGGAGGGAAGGGCAAAGGAGGGAGAGGAGGTAGGGGAAAGAAGAGATAGAATAGGCAAGATATCACTTGAAGCGTTGTGACGATTGCAATCGCCGCCTACCTTGTGGTCCTCCTCGTCCTATCTGTTCGTTTTTAAGAGCACCTCAAACCTTGCAACAAGCGATATCGCTAAGCTGCACCTCTCGACGATACGGCTACGTTCTTTCAACGACGACAAACCAATATGTCGCCGACACAGCTCTCGACAGACAGCTCGATACTCATCATCGGCTGCGGCACCTGGGGAGCGTCAACGGCACTTCATCTTGCGAGAAGAGGCTATCGGAATCTGGAAGTGCTCGACCCGTACAAAGTACCCTCGGCGATATCAGCTGGGAATGATATCAATAAGATTGTGAGGAACGATACGACTCAAACTCGCGGCTACTGCAGCTGACTGTCATCTAGAAAGGTTTCTCAAACATCAGCCAGAATGACGATGCCTCCTTGGAGGCTTGGGTCCGCAACAAAGCATCCTCAGACGCCACGCGAGCCTGGGACAGCGATCCCATCTTCAAACCCTTCTACCACGAAACAGGCTATTTGATTGCAGCCAGCCAGCCGAAGCACATGCAAGAGCTCTACGACGAAGAGCAACCCACGCCGCAAAATGGCATTGTCGGTCTCAACACTGAAGGCTGCGGCTGGGTGCACGCAAAGCCCTCGTAGCTGCAGCGACGGAAGTACAGCGTTTAGGTGTGCATCTCGTGACTGGAGCTCCCCATGGTGCCGTGACCTCCCTGATCTTCGAAGACCACGACGTGCGACGCGCGGTGACTGCATACCATATTCGGCATCTCGCCGACCGCACAGTCCTGTGCGCTGGTGCCAATGCTCCTCAGTTGCTAGACGAATGGCTGGTAAGTGCAATTTAAATTTGTATGGGGCGCTGAATCTGATCCCCAAAATCGACCGGTCCCAATCGATAACTCCCGGCCCTGGGCTCAGCTCCATCATCCATTACCGACGCCGTCTCCGGATCCGTCACCACCGGCCGCCCCTCGCCGCCCGTCTGCCCAGCCCCAGCTCCGCTATCCCGAACCTCTCTCCCGTCCGCTCGACCGCCGCTCACAAAAGCCTCCGAAGGTCTCGCGTCAGATCCCTCCTCCGTCACCGGTGGCTGTCCGGACAGTGCTCGGAGGTTCTTCGGCAGCCTCGGGTGCAGAGTGCCGTTTGATGACCAAGTAGACACCTCCAAGCACTGCGGAGATCACGGCAGCGATGACGGTGCCTATGGCAACGCCAATGCAGGTTTGAACCTATGGTGGACCGGCATTGGCGTAGGAGGATTTGATGGCGGCGAGAACTTCGTTGAAGAGGTTGGCGTTGATGTGGTTGAGCGGCGAGTCGTTGGCAGTGAGTTGCGTGCCAGCGGTCGGGATTGGAGAGGTCCAGGAGGAAGCAGAGCCAGGAGAAGGGACAGACGAGATCTCGGCGAGGATAGTGGCGGTGATGGCAACGGAGTCGGAGACATTGGCGACGGCGGCGGAGATGTTGGCGGAGGCGGGGAGAGCCAGGGCCGAGGAAAACAGGAAGAAAACTGGGAATGTGTTAGCAGAGTGTTCTTCCTTCACGCCAGGTGAAGAAAACTCACAGTATACTAAGAAGTATACGTCCATGGTGCTAAATATGCCCGGAAGCGATATTTATATGATGTTTGATCTGTCCCAAGGGCGTCAGTCTGGGTTCATGCGGACAAAAAAGAGTTGAAACGCACAGTGGTATGCACCGGAGTTGGGAGTGCTATGTTTGCTGGTGGTATTTATGCAATTTTACTGCGAGCGTGTTAGCAAAGATCGCCTGGCGTGAGGTGTGGAGGCGTGTGAGACTCACATTGGTGCTGGTTTGGTGAAGGAAAAGGACGAGAAGTGGAAGCCCAAGCGGAAGCGGAGGAGACGAGGAAGTTTTAACATCAACAAACTCGGGTCGCTGCCCACGCGGAAGCCGGCGACTTTGAGGAAAGTACGCTTTCCTCATCCAGGAAGGGAACGGTAGGAACGGGTCGAATACAACCTAGGTGAGCTGGGCGAAACTGCTAATTGCGAGCAGTGGCCCGCTTGCCATTTCACATCAATGCTTGCCAGCCTCCCGGAACAATATCGACCTCTGGCTGGTTTTGCCCGACCAACAACGTCCGCTTCCTGGCGCACCCTGCTGTGTCTTTACCACCGTTCTCTTAACGTACTCACCTACCGTCTTCGCCCAGTGCTGGATTGAGAGGTCTTTACATATACGAGCAAGCATCGTCTTGCGGCTAGAAGCATACTCAACCGCAGACTCGTTGGCCTCGTACTTGACGCTGTGGACGACCTGAAACCCTCGGTTTCCCGGACGGACCACTGTTGAACTCTCAATGCCCACAATCCGGTCGAAGAAGTCCTTCTCAGTCGCTTTGGCTCGGTCGATCATTCGTTTACGAACAGCGATGTCGGTGAAAACACGAGGAATGAGGATCGTACGGTCCATGTAGAGCTTAGATGCGAGTCCCTCGAGGCCGTAGTCGTGAAGTTGACCATTGAGCGAGCCTTTGTAACGCCCACTCCGATCTGTATATCGACTCAAAAAGATGATGCAGTCGTATACGCAGTCGATAGGCAATGAGAGCGCCTTGCAAGGTTCGTGCAGATACTTGACAAAGAACGCACTGAGCATTGCTCTCCCTTCCGGGTGCGGGTCGATCTTGCGAGGAATTCCATCGGCTCGAGGGTCCCTTCTGAGCATGCAAAAGGCTTCAGCCAGATGGGTGAAGTGCTCGCGGTCGGCGGCGGAAATGCAGGCACCTCCGTTCAACCGATAATCCACGGAGAGTGTGAACTCCAGCATGCTGCGAATTCTTTCTGTTTCCAAGCTCAGGATATCTTGGGCTCCGGCTGGGTAGTCGGCGTCGAGATGGAAGCGGTCGTTTGCACGGTTAATAAGATGGTCGAAGAGGGCGTTGCCATCGTCGGCGCCAGGTTCAGGAGGTGATTCATGGCCGGTGCTCGAGTACGGAGGTGGGCTCGGATTTTCCATGATGTTGTTGATCGGCGAGTGTTGTGTCTGCTTACTCAAAAATAGAAGACGAAGAAATTTCAAAAGTGCGAGGCAAAACTTCTAAAAGCGAAAATTATGGCGGAGCCGTTCGAGTTCCATGGTATCGTGAACATAGCTTGGTCAGCTGACGCCCCTTTTCTGGTTCGATCCAGCGGTAGTGTATGTCGATAATTCTTGAACTCTCCGCTTCAGGGATTGCAATAGAGTATACTGCAGGCTCGCTCGCGTAGCCTCCGAGTGCGAGAGGCAACAGCAGAGAGCCGGGTGCGATTGAACGAATACTCAACCCGCACAGCTGGGAGAAAGGAGACTTTGCTTCGTCTTCTAACACTGTGCCGGGTATCAATGACCGAATGAAGGAAGATGTCCTGAATTCACCTTGATGCTGCCTGGAAAATGGCTAGGTGTCGAAAAGTGGTATTTCATGGCTACACGCAAACATTATCTGGAGCTGCACAGAGGCAACACTGGCAATTACCACAAGACCGTTCAAGAGACGGTCACATCCAACGCCATCGACGCCATCGTTCACAGATTGCTCTCGTATCATCATCTATGCACTCGCGCTGACCGTTTCTCCTCTTCTGCCACCACGATTCCGGTTACTCGCAGCACCCGGTCGGCCAAGCGTGTACTTCGCAAATGCTCGGGCAAGAGCCTTCTTGCAAGACACCTTTTGACTGCCGACGAAGCTGTCGATGGTCACAGCAATAGCGCGATCAATGTCGATCGAGCTGCAGTATTCACTGAGCCGCATTTTGGCGAATGACTCGCTGATGCGGAGGATAGACTCCAAGTGACGGACCTGGATGATGTGTTAGTCAATTGTCGTCCCTGAAGATGATCAAGAAAAGCTCACGGTGATAGGGTAGGCGCCAGTCGCGAGGGATTCGCGCCTCATGTCAGCGAACAGACGAGCGATCTTGTCCTGATCAATCTGATAGAGCTTCGGCCGGCAGTGCTCTCGTGCGTAGAGGATGTATTTTCGCAAAAGCTCCTGTGGGATTTCAGTCTTCGGCCCGGCTGCAGGAGGCGCCTGCTCGCCGTCGACGTCCATGTCCTCTTCACCGACTGCTGTAGTCTGAGTTTGGGAGCCAAGTGCAGAGTTGGCGACAGGGTGGGCGCGGCCGTGGCTGTTCACGACGAAGTTGGCGAGTCTCTCGTCTTCTTCGGGATCGACAGTATCTCGAACGACGACCAAGATGTCGAATCGCGACAAAATGGGCTCTGTGAGTTCGACGTTCTGGCTGAATGGGACTGTAGCGTTGTAGCGTCCACCGATGGGGTTGGCAGCAGCGATGACGGCACAGCGCGCCTGAAGAGTTGTGACGATACCAGCCTTGGAGATGGAGATAGTCTGCTGTTCCATCGCCTCGTGGATACTCGTACGGTCCTGGTCGTTCATCTTGTCGAATTCATCGATCAAGCACACACCCTTGTCGGCGAGCACGAGAGCGCCACCTTCGAGAGTCCACTCTTGTGTGAGCGGGTCCCGTCTGACACTGGCCGTGAGACCGACAGCCGAAGCACCCTGGCCCGTGGCGAAGACGGCACGATGAGCAGTGTTCTCGATGTACTTGAGAACCTGAGACTTGGCAGTTCCGGGATCTCCAAGCAGCAAGATGTTGATGTCTCCACGGATAGAGTGCTTGCCTTGAGCCATTTTCGAAACACCGCCGAAAAGTGACAGCGCGACTGCGGTCTTGATATCGGTATGGCCATAGATAGACGGAGCAATGGAGCTGATGACTTTATCAACGATCTTTGGGTCCTTGCTGAGAGCCCGAATCTGGCGCTCGTCTTCTTCCGTGAGTCTGAAGCCAGCAAGCTGATCGTGCGACTTTACGACGTGGTTGGCTTCCAAAATGGTCGCAAAGACTGGAAATCCGTTCTTGTTGTTCAGCTGCGCGTCGTAGTTGTTGCGGTAGATGCCGGAGATCTCGACTTCCTCGCCGGGCTTAGCAGAGTCGATCAAATCCCATAGAAGGATTACCTCGCGAGTGCGTGGCAGACGACCTGCTGGGACGGTGCCCGGTGACTCCTGCAGCGTGAGCTTCTGGTAGTTGCGGTAGACGGTCTTCTCGCTGTTGAGAGTGAATGGACCTCGAGATTGGCAATTCTGGCAGAAAGACAGCTTGACCTCCGCGTTGCTGTCCTGTGGGAAGGGACCGAGAGTGACTCCACACTTTGTGCAGTCAAACTTGACATATTTCAGTTGTGGAAATACACCAGTTCGTCTTGTGACAACACCGCTCACGCGAAGCAAGCAGTTCAGGTGGCTTTGACGAAGCTGGCGGAGGGTGTATGAGATAGGCAGGCCTGCGATTCGCACATGAAGTTCGGAGTGGATGCGCTCGTAATCCGGGTAGTGGTAAAGCGCGACTTCCAGAGCCACCGCATCGAAGATTGGCAAAATTTCGAATGGCACGTTGGTGAGAAAGTAGCCCAAGACAGGCTTGAACTCAGCCAGATGTGCCCAGTCGACTTCCAGCGATTCTGCGTTGACCTCGCCAAGTGTGCGGATTCGGACGCCGTAGACAGACGTGCCAGTGGAGTCGGTGTATTCGGTCAAGAACGACTTGAACTCACGCGCAATGGATCGGTGTACCGCTGGTTGCGACACCCAATCGGTCAAATTCGCGGCTTTGACATCTCCCAGCGCCTCGACTGAAATCTCCTCGTTCATGATGTCTTCGTGCATGTCGATATCGTCCTGATCTTCATCAAAGCGATGTCGGCGTCTGCGCGGTTGTCGGGTCAGGTCCATCACATCCTCCTCGTCATCTGGCAAGAACGCAGCCGGTGCCCTTCGTTGACGTGCTATCTCTCTGTCGCGACGGTTGAGTCGTGCCTCCAATGCTCTTCTGGCGGCTGGATCCAGCTGGTCGTAATCTTCCTCATCATCAATATCGGCACCTTGATATCCGGCCTGCTCTTGTCTGTCGTAATCGCGGTCAAAGTTGTCGCCGAAAAGATCGATGCCGGCATCGTCTTCTGCCATCTCGTCTGCGTCCTCCAGGTCATGGATGAGGTCCTCGTCAGGGTCCAAGTTGTCATCTTCTTCGATGTCATCGTCGTTTGCAGGAAACACTGGCGGTGACGAGGCCGGCGCTGTCGCAATGTCAGTATGTCACCCTTGCGCATCTTGCGACTGCTGTACATACGACTTGAAGGCGGCGCGGCAGACGAAGAGGGCACATCGTCTTCTGCGTCCCTGCCGCGCTTTCGCCCGCCCTGTTGGTTTCGTCCGCGATTTGCCGCCGACATGTTTGATCGTAGTGGAGAGCTGTGATGGTGTGAGAGCTGGTTGTTGAAGGTAATGTCGGGACGGCCTACCTCATGGTGTTGGTGTTGGTGTATCGAAGAGGAAGAAACGCGTGAACCTCGCGAAACGAGGGGACTTTGGCGCGTCGTTCGCGTAAAGTGGTTCTTGGCAGGCGGCTATACTTCGGTTGTCTCGCGACTAAGGCAAGGTACCTCAGGTACTCTCCCTCAATACCATATACCAAGCACAGACACAAGCGGCCATGCACCGAGGCGCTGTCAGTCAACGTCGAAAGGAGATTTTCGGGTACGTCTTGTCATGTTGACGATCTACGAGGTAAGAGGACCAGGAATAAAGAGAACTGAGGAGAACACCCTGCGACCTCCCTCTTCAAGAAACAAATGAGACGACAACACATGTATGACCATCGACAAAGCGGGTCGTGGACTCTGTCGGCATGTCGGAGCTCATGGCGATGTTATGATAAGACACAGATTGAAGGTACAGACTGGAAGATGCTGTCAACTCTGATCGCCCTGGACCATCGCCCACTTCGAGTCAAGCCATGCAACACTCGCATCTTCACCGCGAGCTTGACGTGCCCAAAAACTGTATGCCGTGATCTGGCATTCCGCAATCTACGAGTGAAGACCGCTTCGCCCAATGCCTTCAACAATCCAACTCATCAGGATATGGCAACCCTAAAAGAAGGGTTTGTCGACAGGTAGGCATCCTGCGGGCTCACCTTTGCTACCACTCGGACATCCTGCCCAACCAGATCATAGCAAAATTATTCTTATCAAGAATTGCTTGCCTCACTGTCGTCGAGATTGATTGCGAATTTGCGACCCACCGCGAAGGATGCTCGTGCAGCGCAGAATCGTACAAAGAGGGGCGCACCCATGTATGGTATCCACATTGCGGCTGATGTGCAGACAGCAGAAGAAACATGATCATAATACCAGACGACGCATATCCCAACTCTTCAACATCTTCACCTCCAAATCCAGTCAAGATGGGTCTCCTCGAAACCTCCCTCTCCCTTCTAACAGCCTCCAACATCGTCCTTCTCCTCCTCATCACCGTCTACATCACCCGAACATACCTCGCCTCCCGCTCCCTCGCCCACATCCCAGGTCCCTTCTGGACGCACTACACCAGCCTCCCCCTCCTCTACAAAACCTACCGCGGCACCCTCTACCACGACCTCGGCTCGCTCATCGCCCACCACGGCCCCCTCATCCGCATCGCACCGGGCGAAGTCGTAACCGGGTCCGCGAAAACATGGGCCAAAATCACCGCTCCTCGCAGTCCGTACTTGCGCTCCGACTGGAGCGACGCGATGCGATTCGCGCCGGGTCAGGATAATGTGCTCAGCATGCGGGATGAAAAAGCGCACGCGGATCTGAGGATGAAGATGGCGGCGGGGTATGCGGGGAAAGAGAACCCGGATCTGGAGGCCACGGTGGATGGGGTGGTGATGCAGTTTGTGAAGTTGATTGAGGAAAAGTATCTGAGTGACGGGGAGAATTTCCGACCGATGGATTTGGCGGAGAAATTCCACTTCTTCACGCTGGACACCATTACAGCTTTGGCGTTTGGCGAGTCGTTTGGGGACTTGAAGGATGATAAAGATCATTATGATTATCTAAAGGAGATTGAAAAGAGTATCACGTCCATTGTTATGTTGGCGGAACTCCCTTGGCTGTGGACTTTCCTCGAGAAGACGAATCTTATGAGCTTGCTCATGCCGGGCGAGGAGCTAGGTCTTGGAAAAGCCACGAAGATCGCGAAGGCTCTCGTCGATGCTCGTTTCGAAGGGTCTTCAGCTGATGGCAAACCCACGATTGATCGGATGGATATGATGGGCTCCTTCCTCCGACACTCCCTGACGCGGCAGCAGGTCGAGAGCGAGACGGTCCTGCAATTGATCGCGGGCAGCGACACCACCGCCACGGCCATCGGTACGGTGTTCCTGCACGTTCTGACCAGCCCGCCGATTTACCAGAAGCTCATGCGAGAAATCGATGAGGCGTCCGTTCCCGGTCGGGCGATCAGCGATGCGAAAGCCCGATCCATGGTCTACCTCCAGGCGTGTATCAAGGAAAGCCTACGCATCGCTCCACCGGTGTCCGGTGTCTTTCCCAAGCTCGTCCCAGCGGGCGGCGACACGATCGACGGATACTTCGTACCTGGCGGAACCAAGATCGGATGGTCGTCAAAAGCCGTGACCCGTGACCCAGAATTGTACGGACCGGACGCGTCTTGTTTCCGGCCCGAGCGCTGGATTCTCCACTCCGACGGCGGCGACTGCGCGAGTGTGGACAAGTTGGTGCAGATGGAGAGGGACAACGCGATGATCTTCGGGTCGGGACGCTTCAAGTGTTTGGGTCAGGCCGTCGCTGTTCTGGAGTTGAACAAGATTGTCGTGGAGCTATTGAGGAGATTCGAGATGCGCACGTGCGATAGTAAAAAGCCGCTTGGATATGAGTTCAATATTGGCATTTGGATTCAGCATGAGATTTGGATGCGGGTGACGAAGCGGGAGCCGGGTTGTGGTTGAAAGAGGGCGGAGTCTCCCTTACGGAGGGAAGTGCATATCAGCGGCGTCACCTAATCTCGACGGACGTTCAAATTAGAGAGCATGGAGTCGACTGTAGCGGCATGCTGCTGCTAGAAAGCTCGAGTTCCACTTTGTACACCACACTCTTGCGAAATACCGTCCTGTTTCACCGGTAGGCGATGAGACAAGTGTATGGTGCTTCTGTTTCTGGCCAATACGATTTCCTGTCCTTGTGTCTCGATGTCTAGAAACATCCCTAGAAATGGTCTGGCTTCCAAGCCTTTGTCGCGATCGAATGGGAAGACCTTCACTGTGCCTGATGAAATGAACCGGTTGGTTTGGCTTATCAGCGGCCACAATGACGAGATTGCGTGCGTGTGTCCGAAATTCAAGTTGGCGGCGAGTACCAGTGGCAGTCGCACGACGTCTCTTACCCGTGAGTATCCTCCCAGAGCTTCCTCGCCGAGACGCGACCTGACCGTATCAAGCAAGCCGAGCCGTACGAAGAGGGCGAAGGATCATCCACGTGGACCCCAGTCTGAACGTCCTTCGAGAAGAGCGCTTAGAACAACGCATGAATCTCTTCACGACATCCTGAGGTATGGGCAGGTAAGTCGAGCTTTCCGGAGGACCTTGCGAGAGCCCTACATCGACCTCGTCAACGTGCCGACCTGGAAAAGAATGCTCGACGTTCTTGTTCCCAGGATTTTCTTCCGGTTCGACGGCAACTCTGGCGAAAGGGGGTCCATCGAACGATGAGCCAGGTTTTGACGCAAGGTTGGTAGAAGACCGGCATAAGGTTCATACAGGGCTGGTACAAGCTTCAAAAAACCCCATGTTTGTAGAAGGGTTCGAGAAGACGGGGGTGGTACTTCCGTGGCAGGGAGCCTTGTTGTAAGACGTGGTCTGACCTTGATGGCTGCGAAGCCTGCGATGGCCGTGGTCATTGATCCATGCTCGTCATCGATGCGGAGCTTGTTCATGTTCCTCGTTGTCGAATCGATCCAGGGTGATGAGGCGGGCATGGTTGTCCGGATCCGAACAGTCGCCCTTGAGGATCCTGCTGGTCACATACTGGATTCAACCACGCCAGGTCCAGGACAAGGCTTCGAGGCAGACTCCACTGCACTTGCAGGCGATTGTCGACTCGAGTCGAGGTACGCCGAGAGTATGCCGTACACCCTTGCACAGCAGTCACAAGACGTCAGATAGGGGTTGAGCGCGATTGACTCTGCTGCTGGAGGGCTGCAGTCGATGATACGCAGAGGTCGGGAACTTCATCAGCTACAACCACCGCCTCTCAGCCTCTGACCACAGATCCATAGTCACCAAGACTTCTTGCGTGACACCCTTTTTCGTTGCCTCGCATCTTTTTCTGAAAACTTAGCTCCCATAGTCCTGCTCTATATCCGACAGGCTTTCAATCTCCGGGCAAAGCTCTTCGAAGTGGACAGATTAGTTCCAGGTTGTCTGCTTTTGCGGTGGTCTCTTCAAGTTTGCTCCAGATCTAGGTTGCCGGATGCCAGTCGTAAAAGGTCATCCAGGCGTGATCGGTACAGCTCGTCGAGGTATTATGCGGCGACAAGGCGATTGGTGTACAGGAGTGATGGAGCTACCTCTGACTTCCTCAGAAATAGATTCGATATTGTCTAGGAGTAGCGAGCTGTGAATCCTTGCACGCGGCTCAGGAGGCAGCTCAAGGAAAGGTGATGTGGACATCGCCGAAGCGGATGATTCAAAGTCTCTCAAGTGCTCTGCGCGAAGATGCACGAAGCATATTTGGAAGTTGTCGCTCGAAGGAATGATTGCCTGAGATTGCCTGAGATCCTGAACAGTGAGTGTGAGTCCAATCGAGTGGGAGTCCCATCGAGCTGTCACTCCTTGGCTCGATCCGGTGTTAGAGTAAGCCTTGGGTGAACCAAATCCGCAATGTTTGCGCGAATACTGTACGTACGACCAGGCCGATGGTCCTCAGGCATCGATAGTGATATTCCCTCTCATGACGCTGGGCGCTCTTCATCGAACGTCAACCCAACGCCACCATCTCTGCGCTCTGTCGTCTTCCACGACCAACAAGCCCTGCATCGTTCCGCCATTCTTGGCCTTCTCACAGTACCTCTGTGCGGCCGCGAGGCTTGCCACCTCACAAGAAAGGTCCTGGAAGTCCGCTCGACGCCAGATGTCCATCTTGATCTTCGTACTGTTCAAGCTTATCCAGCTACATGTGTCGTGGTAGTAGGCGTTAAAAGTCATACGAGGGTGGTTGAAGAACTCTGTGGTGTATTCTTCCCGAACAAGTCGATTCACGTGCAGAAGGGAAGGTAGACGAGGGCGGTTGACGATCCGGTCCAATATGAGTCGCGCTTCAGGGAGAGGTCGATGTTGCTCACTTCGAGGCGGATGAGGCAGGAGTAGATTCGGAGTCGGAGCTCTGGCGGGATGTCCAAGAGGTGGGATGTTGACATGGCGGGACGGTGACGAGATTTACACTCTGTCGTTGCCTCACACGGCATAACTATTATGGTCATCACATCTGATATCTGATGGCGCTCATTGGCTCGGTCGACAGCGGCGCTAGATCATGTCTTTTGAACCAGAGGGGTGGTGTGGTGCCCGACACGGAATCGTCCTGACGAATCCTCTAATAAGTTATCTATCCATGGATGATGATGTTCTCAATCATGATCAAGTCGGTTTTCGCATCTCATCAACAACAACACTACATTCCACGTTTTACGACCTTCAGCCTTTTGTCAGGTCGTCTTCATTGTCAACACCGCGTCGTCGGGCTGGCGAGGTTGGAGAACAATCGTCTCGCTTTCGAGAACTCGCATGAAGTACGTACACGATGACCCGTTGGACAATAGTATCGTTGGACAGATATCAAGCTATTTTCGCAACTCGTTCACCGGCCAGCCACCAAGATTCAGGTTCAAGTTTCAAACACCACTGACTGACCAGCCATCTCCAAAAGCAAAAGCCCCAAATCTTGCCCGCCTCATCAAAGCTTCAGGTACGTCAGCCTTGCGCCAACATTACTCGACTCCAAGTATCGCTTCCCTCTTTTTCACACTCGTTCATTTCTGTCAGTCGCTGCCACGATTCCATATCATTTCCTTCAAGAAAAAAAGGACGAGTTGCGACTCCCTTGACCCGACTCGTTGTCCCACGATCGTTGCCCCACGATTCGTGATCCGTGATCTAACTACATCACACTGCGAGTCCCGACGCCTCGAGAAGTCACCGACGAGACGAAACATTGCAACAACGCGACGCTGGCCTACCGACAGCGACGACAATAGCGTGCAGCTCGACCCCTCCATCACATCCGCCGAATAAACCCCACACCCACCAGCCAGCGACGACCACCCGCCCGACTCCGGCGCAATGCCCGCCATACCCTCCGCCGACCACCTCCTCCTCCCACGCCAACAATCCAACGTCGTAATCGCCATTCCCACCCAATACGCCGGCCTGAACTCGGGACCTGACCCAGGCGCCGTCGCAGGCATAGTCCTCGGCTCCGTCGCGGGCTTCCTCTTCATCATCTGGCTCCTCTGGATCGCCTCCACCGGCGGCGGATTCCTACGCTCCTCCCGCCTCACCGAGGAAGAAGTCGTCGTCCGACATCGATCCCGCTCACCCGGTACACAACATCGCTCGCATCGCAGCACGAGGGCGAGGACGGAGATGACGAGTCGCAGTCCACGGCGGGATCGGGATAGAGTGATACGCACGGAGAGAATCGTGAGGGACGCGGGAGCTCCGCAGATGGGAAGGGAGCCGAGTCGGATTAGGGAGAGTGTGTTTGTGGATGAAGTGCGGGCGCCGAGGAGGGTGGATGGGGATGATATTGTGGAGGTTATCGAGGAGCATTCGAGTGTGGGGGTGCCAGAGCCGCCGAGGAGGAAGAGTAAGAGGGTGAGCGGCGGGTACAGGTCAGTGGCTGCGTCGTCCGAGGAGCGGTATTGAGGGAGCGAATTTGCGACGCACTACACCGCGTGTTCGTTGATTGGAAAAGAGCTGGCTGTCGGGTTGCATTGATTTGTCATTGATTTGTGCGTCGCTGCATATTCTTCACTGCCCATTGTCGTTTGCTCTGCCATTGTACACTCGGAGCGACAGAGGCTGATGACTTTCCTGCATCAGATGAGCCGGAGCCACATCGCACCCTACCAAAGACTTTTCGACCGACTAGCGATCGAATTCGCCTAGACTGAAGCAGGGAGACGCTCACTCCGCTTGAGTCCACGACGATCGACTCGAGGAATATCGCTTCATGCGTCTGGATCCGGCAGTCGTCGCAAACAAACAGCGGGGAAGCAGCGAGACGAGCGAGCGAACGATGGAAGAAGCTAAAGCAAGAGCGGGCGAACGGTATTTCGCACAAGAAGACAGAGGACTCACGCAAGAGGAGACGATAGACGGGCAAGCTCAAGAGCAAGACATCATGGCGGGACATTGGCGGTGGAAAGTCACATGCCGCAAGACCGCATCGCGGAAAGAGAACCACACCACATGTGTAATCGGTGATTGTATGTACAGAAGGAAGAGAGATACCCCTGGGATCGGCGTTTGAGCGTATGGGAATGGCATGCATATGAAGTTCTGGCTGTTTTAAAGGCCTGTCAGTGTGAAGAGAGAGCGCGCGACAGGCGTGGATCAAGAGTGTACCCTCTCTCCCTCCTTTCGACCCATTAGGCAATTGGACAGTGTGAGATGATACAGACGCAGAGCTTTACAGTTCATTCACATTGTTTCAACTCGTTTCCTTTTCAGTCCTCTGATTGACCCGGACGGTTCTGTGCTAATATGCTTGGGCTGTTTACCTTGACTCATCATCCTGATCGTCTGTTACGTTCGTCGATAGCACACTCACTCAAACATTTCCTAGCAAGCAATCAACCAAACAATCAACCAAACAATCAATCAAACAATCAACCAACCAACCCTCTCAACCTCGACTCAACCCCTTCCTCCCCCTTCCACCGCCCTCTGCCGTCCCCTCCAAACCCACCCCGTCGCCGCCACCGCCCCGGTCGCACAAGCCAAACACCCTCCCGTGAAAATCTGCGCGCCGACCCAACTCTGGGGGAAAATCGCTCCGCCCACGGGACTCCCGATGAGAATCCCCAGCGCGCCGACGAACATGTTGATTCCGAAGCGCGTTCCGATCGTCGACATGTCGGTCGTCATGGACGCCACGGCGGCGCCTTGCAGGGATACGAAGGCGCCGCTGAAGAAGCCGTAGAGGAGACACCAGACGACGAGGCCCGCGGTGGAAGTTTTGATGGCGATCCAGGAGAAGGCGAGGAGGGTGGCGCTGGCGGTGGTGAATGTCAGGAATGTCAGGACGGTGAGGGGATGGTAGAGCCGGTCGGCGAGGAGGGAGGGGACGATGCGGCCGGGGATGGAGCCGGCGTTGAGGAAGAGGAGGAGGTGCAGGTGGAGGGAGAGGTCGTGCGAGGAGGCGAATTGGGCGATGAAGAAGTAGGGGATGTACTGGCCGACGAAGCCGAAGAAGGTGGCGAGGTTGAGGAGGTTGAAGGGGAGGGAACCGGGGTCGTGGAGGAGGATGGTGGCGCAGGTGGCGAGGTGGGTGGGGAGGGTGGATGGGCGAGGGGGGTTTGGGCGAGGACGTGGGCGGATGACGAAGATGGGGATGAGGAGGGTTAGGGCGGCGATGAGGCCGATGATGCGCACCGCCCAGGGGAAGCCGAGGGTGGGTTGGGTGTGGGTGAAAATCAAGGGGTAGATGATTCCCCCGCAGGAAGCGCCGGAGGCGGCGATGCCCATGACCAGAGCGCGTTTGGTGGTGAAGTAGGAGGGGAGGATGGAGGTGGCGGTGATGAAGAGACAGCCGCCGCCGAGGCCGCAGCAGATGCCTTGGGCGAGCATGAGTTGGTAGTAGTGCGTGCAGAGGGAGGTCATCATGATGCCGAGGACGACGGAGATGGAACCCGAGACGACGAGCAAGCGGGGGGAGCCGGTGTCGAAGACGGGCCCGAGGAGGATGGGCGACGCGCAGAGGAGGAAGGAGGTGAGGGTGCCGATCCAGGCGATTGTGCTGTTGGAGGTGGTGGGGAGGAGGGAGGTTTTGTAGTAGGTTTGAAAGGTGCCGAAGGCGTTGATGAGGCCCCAGGTGTTGAAGAAGAGGAAGAAGCCGCCGAGGACTTGGAGCCAGGCTGTGAGGCCGCCGTCGGGTGGCGGGCTGCTTGGAGGACCTGGTGGTGGTGGAAGGGCATGGTGAGGTTGTTGTGGTGACTGGAGGGAGTCGTGGGAGGAATGGTCAAAGTCTTCTTTGTAGCCGAGTGAAGACGATGTCGAGTGGTGGTTTGAATCTCTCGCCGCGTGGGGAGGCATAGCGAGGGAGAAGCTGTTGTCGGGGTATGATTTTGGCGAAGGACCTGGATGTGGCTGTCCCTTGTGCAAGAACGCTTCGCGAGTCGGCGAGTCGACGGACATGAACGAATGCTGCGTAGGAGACGGAGCAGAATCGTGATATCGCTGCTCGTAAGCATGGTTGGGATGCATCAACTGTTTGGTGGAGTCTCCAAACTCGGATGCTTGATAAGGACCGGTGTCATGCATCGTCGGTTGAGTCGACGCCCAGTTGGAATGGAGGGATGCCGCTCGCGAGTGAAAAGGCGAGTCCCGCATCTGAAAGTGGAAGTCGTCCTCCGGCATCGTGAGGATGGTGTCGCTGATCTTCTGCGATGCTAGCTTCGGGTATTGCGACCTAGACCTGGCGCTTGACCGTCTTTCGCTCGCTCTAGCCGAGCGCTAAAATCTTTTCTGCTTATTAGGAAAGTCAGAACTCACTCTTGACTTGACCTAATGCTAGTCGAGAGGCTAGTTGGTACCTAGGCAGTCCTTGCGTGCGAAAGCTTGCTGTGTGGTGAGGTGAACTGTGAGCAGTGCACGGCACGAGCTAAGACGGATAGACGGCCTCAGGATGGGAGAGACTCTCGTAAGGCGGACCTCGTGGGTACCCGAGAGAATGTAAGAGTGGAGAGAATGGAAACTTTGCTGTACGATGGAAGTGCTGAGGAAGAAATCTCTCCACACCTCGGTCAACGTAGCCGCCCGGGACAGCGTTCGCTGCACGAATGATTGCCACCCCTCAAGGTCAACGCCTCGCTCATCTGGCCGTATGGAGAAGGTGGATCTCCAGATTGTTTCTTTTCTTGAACACTGCAGGTGGGAGTGCCTGCATGGTTGTACAAGACTAGGCCCGCCTGGGTGGATGCGAGATAACTGGGCCATGTCGGCGGTATCGTGGTGATGCGTATCGGTGGCATTGTACTGCTTCCTCGCTGATCATGGCGTCTTGGACAGTATTGGCCACAGTGCCTGTATGATCTCTCGTGTCTCAGGTAGATGTTCGTCTGACGTCTGAATTGCCTTCCCCTTCACATCAGATAAAGTTCAGCCATGGTGGGATTGGATGAGCCGGTCCGGCTCTGGTTCCTGCGCTAGTTCTAGTGCGCTTCTTTTAAAGGAGCCTCCCGCAGCAAGGAATCCGCTTTGACTTTTCTTCCTCGAAATAGCCGCCTTCTCTATGGTCAATCCTACGATTGCTGTCCGCAGCAGAGCCATCCTGCAACCGAGAATAGCTTGCCAAGTTCAGCTGCGAGATGCAGTGGTGATCACCGGAAGATCTGCCTTGTGCTCCGAGTGGCGCAAGGAGCTCGTATCAAGCACATGTCCAGCCGGCAGCCGCGACAAGCATCTCTGTCCGCCGTGAAAAAAAAAAAAAAAAAAAAAAGTGGACGAGAGATGGAGCTCAGTCGGAACAACAGACCGCGAGCAAGAATATGGTCATCAGAAAGAGTGATGCTGCAGATCTGGCATTCCAGAACAAGCATGCCACAGTCGCCGTTTGGTCGGGTTCAGGGTCGCTGCGGTCCTGCAGCACCTGAGGTGTCACTGCAGCCACTTGTGCCTTGCTACCACGCTGGCGCTCGATGAAGAATTCGTTCTCGCTTCGATGCATTGAAGAATTGCCAAGTATCAGTACTCGGTGGCGTTTCCGAGCGCTGGCACGGTGAATCCACCCGGTCTCATATCGTAAGTCTGCAGGTTCGACATGTTTATATTCGCGTAACAATGCGTTGATGGTTGAACGTGCATCATACATATCCCGATCCCTCTCAACGGGATCCTGCAGGGTGTCGACGTGGCAAGACATGTCGTCCCCGCAAAACATGAGCATGCAACACTATTACTGTCGCCATACATAGGTCCCCTTGTCCGTCTCCCCCGCTGCCTTTCCTGCCGGTTCATCTCCATTGCGACAAGCAGGCCGATCAAGCAACATGAGTGACACCAACCTCTCCTTGGTCCATGGCCCTCGCGTCGAAGATCAAGACATCTCACATCTTCAACTGTGGCAGGACGCTGTCAATGCCCGGCCCAATGCCACTGCACTCATCGCAAAACATCAATCCCCGACTACCTTTAGATGGGTGGGCAGTCAATACATTGAAAAAGCATACGTCCAATGGACCTTTGCCGATCTCGACCGCGGCGCCAGACGATTGGCGACAGCACTCAACAGACTGGCCCATATCGAACGCCGACCTATCGCCGCTCTCATCAACAATCAAGCAGAATGGGCACTCTTCTACTGGGCGACGGCATACCTCCACTCGCCATTCGTACCGATCAATCCGAAGATTGCAAACCGAGCGGAGGAACTCAATCATATGCTGGATCTGGTCGGTCCGGTGGTACTGGTGACCGCCGACCTCAACATCGCCGCTCAGGTCGAGCAGTCACTTTCCGAGAAACTCATGGCATCCATCCCCACCAGGATCACGCTCTCACCGTCAGAGACCGTGACAGCAAATTCGTGGAGTCTGCTGTCCACCATCATGTCGGGAGATCCGTCGCCACCCGATACTCCGGATGTCGTCTCTCCCAACGACACCATTGTCATTCTATTCACCAGCGGAACCACATCGCTTCCCAAACCGTGCGCGCTGACAAGTTATCAATGTCTCAACGCCGCTTTGGGATACATGGACGCACAAAAAGTCAGCGCCGCTCATCGCTTCGTGCAACACTTGCCTGGCTTCCACTCATACGGCATCGGCTGGTCACTCGGCTTTTGGGTGATGGGTGGCACAGTCATCTTCCCGTCCGATTCTTTCGAAGCTCAAGCTACACTGCAATGCTTTGACCAATTTCAGGCGACACACATGGGTCTTGTCCCAACGACCGCTCAAGCCATTCTTGCCCACCCAGAATTCGCACGAACCGATTTGAGCAGTCTTATCAGCATCGACATCAGTGGCGCCGGCGTGCTCCCCAGTCTGGTCGATGCCTGCACATCGGCGTTGAAAGTGCCGTCCAGTACTAGCTATGGTATGACCGAGAGTCCTGGTACGATGGCTTGGTCTGTGGATGAGGGGTCTGTCATTCGAGATGGCGAGGTCATGTCTGGACGACCAGTACGTGCGACTTGCGTCAAGGTATGTGAGCCTGGTACTCGAGACATTGTTCCTCGCGGACAGTATGGCGAGCTGCACAATGGCGGACCACAGGTCATTTCGCGGTACATGGATCCGAGAGTGTCCGCCAGTGACTTTTACACCGATGAGCAGGGCACCAGGTGGATAATCACTGGCGACCAGGCGATCATGGACGCCGATGGTGCTGTGAGGATATCTGGACGATACAAGGATATGATCATTCGAGGTGGAGAAAACATCTCACCCGCCAGTATTGAGGACTACCTGAGCAAGAAGGATGACATCTTCATGGCGCAGGTGGTTGGTGCGCCGGATGAGATGGCTGGAGAAGTACCCATCGCCGTCATCACCACAGTCGATGGATGCGAAGCCAACTTGAACGAGTTGAAGCTGGACACTCAACGAGATCTCGGACCGGCATTCGCGCCCAAGATGGTCCTTCACCTGAACAAGGATCTCGGACTGGATGCCTTCCCTTGTACTGCCTCTGGTAAGGTGAGAAAGGTCGAGCTCGCCAAGGTCGTCCGAGAATATCTCAAGCAACAGCAGTCCGCGGCTCTGGACAAATCTGGCAACACGATCGACTCGCTCATCAGCATTTGGAAGATGATCAGCGGTACCGATGGACTTGTCCCATCCTCCGTCTTGGAATCCTTTGCAGACTCTTTGATGATGATGCAGCTTTCCGGTACGGTCAAGAAAGAACTCGGAAGAGACATTACTGTTGAGGACTACCAGACGTGCATCACCATCCAAGATCAAGCAGACCTCATTGAAGCCCGGCCACTGAAGAGTGCTGTCATTCTCGCACCTCAACGAGCTGGACCGCCGACTCTTCAAGACATGCCGCACGCCAGGGAAGATGTGGTCATTTTCAACCAGACTCGTGAATCTGTAGAGAGCTTGCTTCGACCATTGAACATGACTTGGGATGACGTTGAAGACGTCGTGCCATTGCCAGACTGGGACGCCATATTTGCCAAGCAATCCCGCCCGTCGTCGTGGAACCTCCGCTTCACCTACACCGCTGCGGTGGATGCCACCAGCTTGGCCCGGGCGGTGAAAGCATCGCTGGAATTTCATCCCACCATGAGAGCTCTCGCATTAAGTCAAGACGAGGAGATGCTACTAGTGACCATGCGAGCCACAGAACAGTGGATCAACGCCTGCATGACAACAGGATGGGAGGTGGAGACCGATCAAGACCTGAACACCCTCCTCCTCGACGACCCCATCCTCGACCACGCCAGCACCCCCGGCCCACTCGTCCGCTTCCACATCGCCCAAGTCCGCGACACCGCAACCTCCGGCCTCGTCATGATCGTCTCCCACGCCGTCAACGACATGAGCATGACCAAAGTCTGGCTCGAAGACATCGCCTCCCTCCTCACCCACTCCACCACTCCCCTCCTCCCCCACGCCCTCTTCAAAGACTACGCCACCGCCTACTACGACCACAAAGACGGCCCGGAAGCCGAAGCCGGCATCACCTACTGGGCGACCAAACACGCCGGCATCAGCTCCATCCCGGAATCCCACCTCTGGCCCGAACAACGCGCCCCGGAATGGTTCAAAGGCAACGACGCCCACTGGACGCGTCCCACCGGCCACCGCCGATCCTCCCGCCGCACCGTCCCCGTATCCGCCAAACTCGCCGCACAAAAAGGTCTCCGAAGCAAAGTCCTCCTCCGAGACCTCCCCCTGCTGAAATCCGCCCACAACATCCCCTCCTTCATGCTCGTCAAGTCCGCCATCGCCCTCCTCAACGTCTCCCGCACCCACGGCTCCGTCGCCCTCTTCGGCACCATCAACGCCGCCCGCACCTGGCCCTTCGCCTCCGACTACACGGCCTTGGAACGCGAGGCCTACGCCGGGAGGAACCCGCTGGATATCTCCGGCTGCACGACCGAGTATGTCCTGGATCGGATCGTCGTGCCCCGGGGGAAGAATGTGTTGGAGTTTATGAAGCAGGTCGCCGCGGAGGAGGAGTTGAATTCGAGTTTCGCGCACGCGCCGTTTGCGGGGGTCGTGGAGAGGTTGCGGGATCCGATTTCCCCCGACGATGTGCGGACGTTTTGCGAGAGGGAACGCGACGCGGAGGTTTTGCTCCCGTTGATCAGGAGGCAGAGTTTCAATTGGTTGCCTACGGCGCCCACGTCGTCGTCGTCGTCGTCGTCGGATGGATAATGGGTTGACGATTACGGGGTTTTTGGCGGAGGATAAGAGGAGTGTGGTGGTGGGGTTCACGTGGGATGCGGAGCATTTGACGATGAGGGAGGCGGAGGGGGCGTTGGGGGAGTTGGTGGGGTTGGTGGGGAGGTTGGGGAGGGAGGAGAGTTGGGGGTTGAGTGTCGGGGAACTGTTGAGGGGGTAGAAGGTTTGAGGGTTGGTGGGAGGTAGTGATGAGGGATTGGGTGGGTGATGGATGGTCTTCTCTTCTTTTTTTCCCTTGTGTTTGGGCGGTGTTTGGGTCATGGATTTGGGGATTTGAGAAATGTGGTGCCGAGTTGTCGTCTGAGCATGGAATGAAGATATCGACCGACAACAAAAAAGAAAAATTATGTGGTAGCAAAGTACGCAGACGGTCGAACATGGCGTCCGGACAATTTCATCTCAACCCGATCATCCTCTTTGAGTCCGTATATTTCGCGCTCAACGCTGGTCTCGAACCCGTCGTTCAAATGTAGGAGGTATCCTCCCGCAGATCTCGATGCGGCACGTTTGCACCCCATTTCTGTCCACGTGGTAGCAGCGGAGATTTCTGGACAGAACAACCATTTGGAATTTCGCCCGACGATTTTTTTTTTCTTTTTTTTTTTTTTTGGCGGGTTTTTTGTCGTCTTCTGCGGGATACTGGAGCAAGTGAGTGCGAATCACACTGTGTGTGTGATTAAGGCATGTCGGCGGTATTCCCTACCGTCGGCGAGATTGATGGGATGTCTATTGTCTTCCCTCAGCCGGCAGTCGGCGGATGACACGGATCTCATGACATTTTGGTGACGACAGGGCAGGCATCTGAGGATCTGAGCAGTGAGGACCTGAGCAGTGATGATGACTCATGAGGTAGGTAGGTCCACTGCGACGACGACTGGGAGATACATCACCATATCATCAATGATGCAGTGTGCCTGGTCTGTCCATTGGGTTTGTATCGGATAATCAATGTATCTATCGTGTGAAGGCTTACTTAGTAAGCAGCATTCACTCAATCATGAAGGGTGTGTGTGTGGTGGGGCAGACATTCCATCTTTTTACCCCCCACCCCCTCCCACCCATATCCCGTCCCGTCCCATACAAACTGAGTTCCTCTCATCACATTCAACTAACTCCCCATCTGATTCAACACCACAATCCACCCAACAACAACAACAACAACAACCATTGCCGCCTCACCACACCACCCCTCACATCAGAGGGTCGAAGACATCTTCAGACACCTTCCACCTTTCACCACCAACAACACCATGTCTGCTGAGCCAGTGTGAGTTGCACCTCTCTTTCTCTCGTCTCGCTGATGTCACCGTGAAGATTTTTGTTTCCACAACCCCATAAACATCCACTCTTCGAGGAACAGAAACAGAATCTCCACGCCATGCCACGGACGCCTGCATACCTCACACGCCGCCTGCCGTTGCTATTGTCATGCCATGCCACCGCCGGATGTCACTTCATGCCACCACCCGGACAATTGCCATGCATGCATGCATTGTTTTCACCGTTTCGTACCGCGCTGACATGGTCCTTCTTCTTCTAGCGGAGACTTCGGTCTCATCGGTCTGGCCGTCATGGGTCAGAACCTGATCCTCAACGCCGCCGACCACGGCTTCACCGTCGTCGCCTTCAACCGCACCGTCGCCAAGGTCGACCGCTTCCTCAACGATGAGGCCAAGGGAAAGAGCATTGTCGGAGCACACAGCATCAAGGAGTTCGTCTCCAAGCTCAAGAAGCCACGCCGCATGATGTTGCTCGTCATGGCCGGAAAGCCCGTCGACGACTTCATCGAGACTCTCCTCACCGAGGGAGGTGTCGAGGCCGGAGACATCATCATTGACGGTGGTAACTCCCACTACCCAGACACCAACCGCCGCACCAAGTACCTCGCACAAAAGGGCATCCGCTTCGTCGGCAGTGGTGTCTCCGGTGGAGAGGAGGGTGCTCGCTACGGTCCATCCATCATGCCCGGTGGTAACGAGGAGGCGTGGCCATACATCAAGGACGTTCTCCAGTCCATCTCCGCCAAGTCTGACGGCGAGCCATGCTGTCAGTGGGTCGGTGACGAGGGCGCTGGTCACTACGTCAAGATGGTGCACAACGGCATCGAGTACGGTGACATGCAGCTGATCTGCGAGGTGAGTTGAGAGAAGATGACCTGATTCATGCAACGTGACCTGACACCTCACAGGCCTACGACATCATGAAGCGCGGTCTCGGACTCAGCGGAAAGGAGATGGGTGACGTCTTCGCTCAGTGGAACAAGGGTGTGCTCGATTCTTTCCTCATCGAAATCACCCGCGACATCCTCTACTACAACGACGATGATGGCACTCCTCTGGTCGAGAAGATCCTCGACTCCGCGGGTCAGAAGGGTACCGGCAAGTGGACCGCCATCAACGCTCTCGACATGGGTCAGCCCGTGACTCTCATCGGCGAGGCCGTCTTCGCTCGCTGCTTGTCCTCCCTCAAGGGTGCTCGCACTCGTGCTAGTGAGAAGCTCTCCGGCCCCAAGCCAGAGTTCACCGGCAACAAGGAGGAGTTCCTCGCCAACCTTGAGCAGGCTCTCTACGCCTCCAAGATCATCTCCTACGCCCAGGGTTTCATGCTCATGCAGGAGGTCAGTTCAAGCTTTCCCTCACAGACACATCTTCACCACACTAACCACCTCGCAGGCCGCCAAGGAGTACGGTTGGAAGCTCCAGAAGCCAGAGATCGCCCTCATGTGGCGCGGTGGCTGCATCATCCGTTCCGTCTTCCTCAAGGACATCACCAAGGCGTACCGCTCCAACCCAGACCTCGAAAACTTGCTCTTCGACGACTTCTTCAACAAGGCCATCCACAAGGCCCAGCCCGGGTGGCGCGACGTCGTCTCCAAGGGTGCCCTCTGGGGTATCCCCACGCCAGCCTTCTCCACCGCTCTATCCTTCTTCGACGGCTTCCGCACCAAGGACCTCCCTGCCAACCTCCTCCAAGCCCAGCGTGATTACTTTGGTGCCCACACCTTCCGCGTCAAGCCCGAGCACGCCAGCGAGAAGTACCCCGAGGGCAAGGACATCCACGTCAACTGGACCGGCCGTGGTGGCAACATCTCCGCCTCGACTTATACCGCTTAAGTGGGGAGGCGAATGGTGTGCGTGGACGTTTCTTCCCCTTCCAACCGGCAGCTTTACTTTCATCATGAGTTGACCCAGCATGGATTATGGGTTGGATGTGGAAGTCAGATGAGTGGCAGATACGATGGGTGGATGGATATGAAAACGACGGAGCCAAGTCATGTCCTCGATTGAGATGGACATTACGGACTTGTGATTAGAAAACTGCAGAGGCTACGTTTGTAGCTGCAGCGGACTGAGACGAGATTACCCGACAATGCGAACGAAGGATGAAATTCGATGTGCTGTTCCTCTTGGTTCCTTCCACCTTTTTTGGTGTGAGAGATTGATGAACAAGGCGAGGCCTTGGTGACTCGTGATGGCTGGATAGCTAGTTCCACCACATTGACGCATTGTCATGAGCACTCGGACTAGTTATCTTCTTCTGTAGTTTGACCTCTCGAGGAGTCGAGTGAAGTCAACGCCTCCCAGACTCGAGATATGCTTTCATACTCTTTGGACCGACCATTCATTCGCACGACATCATCTTCCTCCTCTCTACACAATGTAACACGTGTCGGAACTATAACGCAAGCGGCTAAAACCTAAGAAGCAAGGAATGAGCGACTGTCGCCTTTCCACCATCATTCACCAATCTTCAATCTCCTCAGCAAGAGAGTCTCACCGTCGAACCGTCAAGAACACCCAGCTTGGCGCCGTTCCGCTGTGGTTTTTCCAACCTCGAACGCTCTCCACAAATCTTCCCTGTTCAGCCAGCGGTCTTCGCAAACCGAGGAAGAGTAACTAACAGTCACTCTTGCGAGAAGTGTCTCGGAGACGTCGGGAAAGACAAACCGGGAAGAAGCTCGTACGAAAGCGCGCAGATGTTTGGATTGTATCCTTTTCCCTCTCCCTACCACCCAAGACAAGCACCGCGATCCTGGCGAGTACTCGGATTGCCCCCGAATTTTTCGAACCGGGCAGGTTTTGGCTTTTGATGATATTTGGTGCACAGTCTCGCAGCCACCGGGGACCTTATTGCATCGGTAAATGTGAGGGGGAGGACGACCACGACACCAACGACTCGGGAAACGCCGAACTTTTCAATCGTCCGGGAAGGTCGAGTCGGGGATGGAAGGGGAATGGGAAATGGAAGGATGGACGACGGGTGAACGCCGCATCGCCAAACCCTTCGTCAGAAAAACTGCGGTTTCTGCCGGGGGGAGAGGGGGACGAGTCATGTTCGAGAAGGAGAAATGCGCCCGTTTGCTGCGTTGTATCATCAGTCTTCCAACCGTGACTTCATTGGCCTCGCGGATACATCGGGGACCATAATGAGGTGGGGTTCGTTGTTGGAGGAGGGGAGACGTACGGTTCATTGCGAAAAGTCTCCTCCGGCTTCTGTTCGGTCTTGGTAATGTCCACGTGGCGCGACTTTGTAGGGTAGATCGAATTCTTCGAGGCAGATGCTGAGGTTTTTTGGCCGTTAGGGGTGCTGGCTGTGGAGCTTGGAGAGGGGGAGGATGGTTAGTAGGAGGTTTTGTCGTGTGCTTTGATGGTTCATTCTTGTTGGTGATCGTGGAAGGTGAGGTTGAGGGTGAGAACGTACAGGATGAGTGAGGTTGGGCTTGTGTTCGGCCATTGTTGGGTTTGGTCGAGCAGTGGTTGTAGATGTGGTCGTTGGGATCGTGTTTGCAAGGTTTGAGTCGATGGTTAAAGGCGAGGGAGATGAGCGATTGCTTGATTCAGTGCTGGTGATATGTATCGATCAATGAGAATATGTTGACTTGCTCGTACTTGTGAAGAAAATAGGTGATGTTGCCTCCACCGTTGATCTGATGAGAGCTTTCGACGCTCATGCTTCTGTTTAAGCGACGTCGTCGTTCAATATGGATCGATACTTGACGGACATGCTTTGCGTGAATATACGGAGGAGGAACTGGATGCAGTTCTCTTCTTTTAAAGAGACTCGCGGATGTCAACACCAGTACGGCTCCTCATTGATCAAAAAGCGGAAGAATAGGGTTTAAGTAAGATAAACTATTATTACTATAGGCAATTATAGGCCT